>SCDT01002792.1:11629-22147 GCA_004143765.1 Drosophila melanica
TGTATATATATATATATATATATATATTTATCCCATTTGCTTTCATCCCTCTCGCTCTTCCCTTGTTTTACCTTTTTCCTTTAAGCCAGTTTTCCCATTAGCCTTTTTCCATTATATTTGCATTTTGTGTTTGCTCAACCTGTGCCCAACGCAACGCTGTTCGACCGTGTTGCAAAATCAATTAAAAAACTGCCTCTTTCCCTAGATACCCCCGCTCCCCGCTCTCGTTGCCCCGCTCCCTCACTTCCGTAACTGCGCCTCGTCTATTTGCACTCGACAAACATTACAATTTTGTTTCTCTTCGCAAAAACTAGAGCAAAAATAAAACGCACAAGAGCTGCAGGTAAACAGCGTCCAGAGAGCAGCCCCTAGCACTACGGACCAGCCACCCCATCATACCCCGCACCGCTAAACCCGTTCAACCCACTCAAACGAGGCAGAGACTAATTTTTGTCGTGCACGGTCAACTTTCGTAATTTCCGGAGCTTTTGGGCGCGTCAGACGGCGTCCAGCAATTATGCCACTTGCCACTTGCTACAATAACTGCCGGCAGCTAAGCTACCACGCCTATGCACCACCCACCAAACACCACCAACCGCCCATCCAACCAGCCTAGCACAGAGCCAATGTCAATGTCTGCTCATCTGTTGGGCTTTGGCTTTGTCACAGTCTCTTGTGTTTTGCATAAATCAAATATTTGCTAATAACCCGACACACACACACACACATACAGACAAATGCAATTGCCGGCGCCACTTCCTGCTGCAACTGTTGATCTTTGCGCTCAACAATCATGTTGTTGTTGTTCTCCCAATATAATGCAATCACCATGAAAATAATTAATACAAAAACGCTTTTTATACCCATTCAAAGTAGATCAGCGAGAGTATGCCAGAATCTGTCAACTATTAAGTATATACTAATTTTAGTATATCTAGTTGGATATTTACAGTGGCTTACAGTTTATTTCTACCATATTAACTATGTAAATGCAGGCTGTTAATATAATGTGCCCTTTTATCAAATACATTTTTAATATTTTGTAACAATTAAAAACGAAAAAATCTCATGTTATCTTGTTTTGTTCCAAGTTGCAATTTAAAAATGTGAAACACCTGGTAAAGTCATGAACCCAAGCTAGAACAATTTTTAGAACCAACCAATGACATTTCTTTTTTATAAAATTGGTAAAAAGGGGAATAATAGTTGTTTGCAAATGTATGTAACAGGCAGAAGGCATCTTCTTAAAGTCTATATATTCTTCTTGATCAGGACGAGGCACTTTGTTGATTTAGTCATGTCTGTCTGTCTGCCTGTCTGTCTGTACGGATGCGTCAATCTCGGTATCTTTAAGAGGTAGACTTCAACTTTTCAAATTTAGACTTGTTCATAGCACGCGCAGATCAAGTTCTATTTAAAATGATCGATAACTTTCACCCTTTTCCATATCGATAAAAATCAACAGCAACCCACACATTTTTAAGCATATTTCCCAGACTCCGAAAGCTAGACACACCAAATTTTAATCGAATCAATAATTTAATTATTTAGATCGGTGTAGAAACACAAAAATTATTAATAAAAACGTGTGGTAATATTTTCAGGGTATCGTCTAGTCATTATAATTGTAATTAAATTGCAGTAAACGCTGCATGCTTTGAAGCCCAATTTGCTTAAATCGAATTACAAACGATATTTCAATTGAGTTTGCGGCAAACTGTGCGACGCGACATTTTCCCCGTCCACGCACCCATCTGTCTATATCCCCTGTCTGCCACTGCCACTGCGACATTGCAGCGGACAACGGGACAATGCGTTTACCGTGCACCCAACGGCGCTGCAATTTCATTTACAGCTCACATCCAGAGACACGTCTAACTGCATATGCGACACTCAGCGGGGGATTGGGGATAATGGGAACTGCAACTGAATATGCATCGATCTGACATTTTACTGTTTTAAGACCAATCAGCAGTTAACGGGTTTCCACGGTTTGCACACCTCTGTACTTAGAATGTAAATTCTAAATTTGAAACTTAATGCTTTAATCGAATTTTTTATTATTATAAAACTATTTATCGTAAGATTTTAGATACAAATAAGAAGAAAACCAATTAAAATACCCAAAAAACTTTTTCGACTATATTTAAAATTTGTATAAAGGTATTTCGAAAATAATAAATAGTTCTTTTAACAACCATTGTCTGAATTTTAACAACACGTAAATTAAGTACAATATAATTTGGGCGTATAAGCTATACATATTTTTTGTTACACTCAGAGAAATATCCAGTTCTAAGTCCAATTGCAATCGCTATACGATCGAATTAAAAAAGAAAATAATAGTATTTACATTTCCTTAAATTATTTACAAAGCATTTTTGATTTTCATGCGGAAAATAGACGTATAACTTTTGCAATGGAAGTTTAGCGTTTTTCTTAAATGTAGCGTATTTAACACTTCTTACTTTGAGGGTCCTAAAACAGGATTTTTCTTTATTTAAAAATGGTTTGCTGATTGGCCGTATTTGGACAACAAACATTATTAAGGTACAACATTTCTTGAGTGCAGTAGCGTCTTTAAGGCCTAAAAGAATATTTTGTGATCATTTTTGATGCTGGCAAGGGGCTTGGGCTATGCACTTTTAACTTTAATAAACTGTAGATCTGCTTCTTTGTTTTTCTAAACTTTTAACTGTACAAATCGGTTATGTTAAACGCAAGCTATGGTCATCACAATAAGAACCTTTATAAAAAATATATATATCATTTAAAAATGAAAAGTAATTTAAAAACTAAAAATGTATTTTCTAATCGCATTTTAGTTGCTGTTGTAGTGTAATCAGTGCCACGCCCACATTTCATTTAGCATCGACAGCACTCAAGATAATTATGTGCAAAGCGGAAAACTGTGTCAGACGTTGCAGGCAAGTGAAAATGAGCAAGAAAACGGCTAGTTAGAAGCAACGGCAAATGAAAAATGAATAATAAATAATGGTAGAAATAAAAAATAAAAAGCCAAACCAAAACCAAAAGCCACGGACTGGCCATTGACTATGAAAACTGACCATAGACTTGCCAAGCGGGGGGCAAGAAGAGCACCGCCTGCCGCGGTGGGGCAAGGCGTGGCAGGGCGGGGGCCAGCTAATTAGACGGCGTGTCGGCAGCCAGCAAAGTGTGAAAATGGGCAGCTCACAGCAGGCAGAGCACAGTGGGAGGATTGGCCGGACGATGGGTGCAAGTGGAATTGGAATTGGATTGAAATTGGAATTGGATTGGATTGGATTGGATTGGCACGCGACGTCATTTGCTCAGGCGTAACTCTAACCCGCAACCCGCCCCCATTCACCATCCCCAATCTGATGCAGCTACTCATTTGCATATGCAAACTTTCTATGAGAGCAATGCGAATAATTTATGCTGATGAGCTAGACAAAGTTTTATATTTGGGTTTAGTGCCCCTTTGATGTTTGCATCTGTACAGGCATATATATGTATGTATGTATATATACAAATGTGTTGCACGTGACACTCACCCTTGAGCAGATGCTGCAAGATGTTGTCCTTGTGCTCCTCCGAGTGCGGCTCGCCCATGACGATGAGCAGATAGCAGCCGGTTAGCGGACTGGGCGGTCCCACAATGCCGCCGGCCAAGCTGGAGGCGCCACCGCCATCCGAACAGGCGGTATCTAATGGCGGACGACCGCCAATCTCCGACGGTGGCAACGAGCTGGCGCCAGCATCGGTGGCCGCATCATCGCCTCCATCGCCGGCAGCGCTTGGACCAGTTGCATCGCCGTCCGTTGCCGCATGGCTGAGCGGTGGCATCGCAGCCGTACCCACCGGCGCCGTCTCCTGAGCCGTGGCCGTGGCCGTACCCGTAGCCGAAAACATAGTCAGGGCCTGAGCCTCCGACGGAGCCTGGCCGGGCTCCTGGGGCGGAGCAGCGTTGCCGTTCCCATTGCCGTTAGTTTGGGCGGCTTCGTTTGCCGGAGCGTTGGCTGCCATGGCGGCTGCAGTTGTAGGTGTTGGTTTTGGCCGATCTCCCATCACAGTTGTTGCTGTTGCTCTCACAGACACGGGCACAAAAAAAATTCCTAGCCGTACACTTCAAAAAAATACGGTGCGCTGCTGCTTACTTGCTGAGTTTTTGAAACTCCGCGAAAACACACTAGCGCACTCTTTCACACACTATGGCTGTCTCTATCTCTCTCGCTTGTTTGCTCACACTGCTTGTCTCTCTCTTTCTCGCTCTTTCTTTCTCTCTCTCTCTTTCTATCTGTCTTGCGCGGCGTTTTCTGCACGTAAAATTTCTTGGAAATTTTGCGGTAAAACGTCCGAAGCTCAGTCTTAACTGCTGTGGCAATTGGGCGGGCGTGAGGGCGGCTAGCGGGGCGTGGCAGCTTTTGCTGCTTCACTTCACACGCTGCGCTTCTCTTTGCTGTTTGTTGAAGTTATTTGTTGTACTTTTTGTTTGCTGGCCGTGACTTTGGCGCTTTTTTTAATGAGTTCTTCACTTAATTTTTTTTCTTGTCTCTGAACAATTTTTTTTTTTTTTTGCTTAATTGGTTTTTTTCTTTATATTTGAAATTATCTTTTTATTTATATAGTTTATTTAATTTTTTCTTTGCAATTTTCTTTTTACTTTTGTTATTTATTGTGCACACTTTGAAGCTGTGTTAGTTAGTTTTGCTTATGGTTTTCTTGAAATTATATTAGATTTTTGTTTTTTTTTTGGGTTTTGGAAATTTTTGACTTTGTTGTTTTTTTTTTCTTTGGAGTAAACTTTGCGACAATTGGCGTGTTGTTTTTTTTTTCAATAATTTGAATTAAATATAATATTTAGTTGTTTTTGTTTTTTGTAGATTTGGACTAGCTTTTACTTGTAGCAATGTTTTTCTTTTGGTTTTTTGTTTATAATTAATGTAATAATAATTGTCCTTTTGTATTTTGATGCGTATATGTGTGTGTGTGATTTTAACATGCAAGTTTTATCCTTTGTTTTTTCTTATGAGTTGCGTCTATATATTTTTTTAATCTCTTTGTTTTTTCTTTGTAATGATCTGGCGATTTTTTGAAAGTGTATTTTCTTTTTAACTTTTTTCGTTTGCTTGTTGAATATCTTTGATTCTGCAAGGAAAAACGAAATATTCAATTAAATTATGTTATTTAAGAAAACGTACATTTTGTATATACATATATATTATATATTTATTTTTAAAGTCAAAAATAAGAATCTCCAGAGTAGCTAGCTAATGAAAAATATTGTTAACATTTAAAAGATATTCTTTAAAAACAATTTATTTGATACACTACTTGAGTATGTTTTTTTATTTTTATTTTTATCCAATCATTCTGGCTCAGAAACTCTTTTTGAAGTATTTTCCTTTTAGGTATTTAAGCTGTACAAAATGTTTGTATTCGTTTTCAGCATTTGCCGACAGTCGCCACATTTTTGACAACCCAATAACAGCAAATAAAAGCGTCCATTTAGCGCTACCCGGCACTAATTCAGAATTCCCATGTCCGAGCCAGGCCCAGTCCCATGTCCCAATGCCGTTGCCTGTTTCATCAGCCAGACGAACGACGAACTAGCCAGGCGAGGGGAGCTATAAAAAGCCATAGACAGGCTCCGCATATAAATGCATTGAACTTTGCCCGTGTTGCTGGCAACAGCAACAACAACAGCAGCAAATGGCACATATGCAGCAAAACACACACACACCCCAAAAAGATGTCGTCATCGCTCCATGGCAACGACGACGACAACGACAACGACAACGTCGACGTCATCAGGCGCTGGCGTTGCCTGAGTGAATGTGGAAACTATAAAAAGCAGCAGCAACAACAGCAATAAAATATAAAAAAAAAACAACAACAACCATAAGCTGAACAACTCCTTTTGATATTTTTGTCGTGCCGTTGTTGTAATCCTGCCATGTGTTGTTGTTGCTGCTGTTGCTGGTGCTGTTGTTGTTGTTGCGGGCTCCTTGCGACTTGGACTTGGTCGCGTGCCTGGTCTACGTGCCCATTGCGCCTCCCCTTGCCACAGGCGTTGCGCTTCGCTGACGCTATCATGTTGTTGCTGTTGTTGGTGTCTCCATTGCTGGTGCTTTGTGTTGGTGGCGGCATCGCCCGATGATTCACCCAAGCAGTCGCCGGCGAATGCAGCTACACTTGTAACTCTACACACAGCTCCACACACAGACACACACATACACTCCGCACTGAGCACTCACGGCCAGATATACCAAGTTCTCGGCGTGCTGAGTGCTGCCAAAACGCAATGAAATTTGCATTTATGCTAGGGCTATATCTCTGGGGGTCTTGGTCTTGGTCGTGGCCACGCCTTGCTTTTGATTAATGAGTTTTTGCTATTTTTATGCCAATCTCTTCTGCAGATGGCACCAAAGAGTGCAGCTGCCAAAGTCAAGTACAGGCCAAATAAGGAAGCATTTGCGCATTTCAGACAAATTTCAGAAGTCTTCAACTAGTGAAAATGCATCTTTTTTTTGGCAATTAGTCTCCAAATCACTCTAAGGTTACCCTTATAACTTGTAACTATAACCAATATAATTATTACAACAACTTGCATCCTTCTTAAGAGCTTTGCATTCTTTGTCGTTGTCATCCATTAAAATATTATCACTTAAGCTATCTTAAGCACCATCCAGCAGTCAACTCTACCTCAACTAGTTTAAGCTTGCATCGAAAAAAGATTTGAAATCTGATAGACTCTTCTAAATTAAAGTTCTACATCTCAGGCTTATAATGTTTTAAAATATTATCAATTAAGGTTGAGATTTATGATTGTTCAAAATTCTTGAAATAAGTATCAAGCTTTTTTAATGGAAATACGTCGATTTCCCGACTAAGTACTTTGTTGAGTTTTATCATTTACATTTATTTGACTTGGAAATTTTACTGTGACCTTGTTAACTCTCGATTCCCAACATTTATTTTAAAATCTTTGTAGATTTACCTTTTCATAGTCTGTATTTGCTAAAAACTAAGCTAAACATAGCTAGCATAGGCCTATTTACATTATGCCAATATCATTGAATACTTTAAAAAATATTAATTGTGCTTAATTTGTATAATATTTAAAAACTATGAATATATAAAAGCTATAAGCTAGTACAAAGATTGCAATATAAAACTCAGTGCATTAGAGTTAAGACCCAACCAAAATTGGGAGATCGCAATTTATTTAGTTTTATATGACCTTTTCCTTAGCTTACTTTTTATAATTAATAGTTTTGTATTTTTTTAGTACAAAGATCTCCTTAAAATATCTGCAAAAGTTGCTTATCAATTACTCCTAACTATATAGTGGTAAAACAGTACTTGATATGATATTTGAGTTTTTTATTTTGGTTAATAAATACAAAAATCTTTCTCTTCTTCTTGAAATACTTTACTCAGTTTAGTCTTGCTAAGCTCTTTACATTCAATCGATCTTGCTTTCATTTGTTCTTTTTTAATCTCATTATAAGTTGCTTGCAATAAAGTCACGCAATGTTGCAGCTTTGGTTGCAATTAGGCATTGATTGGTTCAAAACACAAAACACTTCAACAGATCGTCTAGTAAGATACGAAAGATCAGAGAAAAAGTGAATAAAAAATGTACAAAGTGCACTGAAAAAAAATAGAAAACTAACTGCAACAGACACTTGCAACGTACAAAAACCGCTGTGCAACTGGGGCATTAAAAAGAAGTTGCAACCGAAGCCGCAATGGAACGGAACTGAACTAAACTTAACAACTGCAGAGGAAGTTGTAGAATCAATAGGTCACATACACACTCACACACACACACCATTATTGTTGGCACGTGTTGTAGTTGCAGCCACAGCGAACTGTGGCAATAAGTTATATGATATCACCGCAAGGAAGCCACAAAAACCTCCGACCAGCTAGCAGAGTGAGGAAGTTGCACACACCAAGTGGTAGGCGAGAAGAAGAAGAGGCACTTCAGACACACACACCAACAAAATTTGTCACTTTAATTGCAACAATCAGTTGCAACTGGGTAAAAAAAAAAATTAGAAAAAAAATTGAAGTTTTTTTGCAAACTTCTTTAATTTACTTTTATGCTGCGGCTGCTGCTGCGGTTGATTTTACTGCTACTGCTGCTGCTGCTGTAGTTGTTGTTGCGACTTCTTATTTTGCTGCTACTGCCACAATCTGTGTGTACTTTTTTTTACTTGCTGCAAACGTTTTGAAAGCTCGACGACGACTGAATCTTTGGCCGGAACAACTCGACCAACGAAGCGGCGTCGGCGTTTGCCAGCACAAGAAGCGGCGACTGCGGCAGCGGCAGCGAAAGCGACGACGACGACGAAGCAGCGGCGTCTACTCGTCGCCGTTTGGGCTGCACGGCAACTTCAGCGTTTATTGTTGTTGCCTCGGCTGTGGCTACTTTGCCGTTATTGGAACCGTTCCAGCCTGCGTCTGCGTGCGGCGCTGCCAAAGCTTTTGTCACTGCTGTTCCTGTTGTTGTTGCCGTTGCTGTTGTTGGCTCAGCTGGGCCGAGAAGGGCTCGTCCTCGTCCTTGCGACTCGTGCGGCCGGCGAACGAACAAACGAACGAACGCCTCTCGCCGCTTCCAGTTCGTTTCATGTTCGTTTCGGCTCGTTTCCCATTCGTTGCATTTCGTTCCATTTCGGTTGCGGTCTCGTCTCTCGCCTTGTGCTGGCGCCCATGGCCCGCCCGCCAACCGTTCCGCGCCGGCTAACATTTTGCCAGTCATTCTCGTCGGCGCCTTCGTCGTTTTTTCGATATGCCGCTTCAGCATTCCGGAGTTGGCGCATTAAGTACTCGACTGGCCGCGCTGACTAGGATGCGAATTACCTTTCCCCACTCCTCCATAAACACTTCCTCTCCATTTAAGATAACGTTAGGCCAACAAGTAAATCTATAGCCTACTTTTAAATTAGTCAAAATGTTGACTTCAAAAAAAACAGCCTTTAAAATAATCCATTAATATTTACTGTTTAAAAACCTATAAACCGCTTTGTTAATTTCAAAAACAGATTAAAAATAATGTACATTTTCCAAATTATTTTGAAAATTTTAAATAAATCAAATCATGTTTTTATGCACCTTTACCATCTTAACTGCAAAAATTTTTTAAAGCATTATTTGTAAAGCCTTACAACTTTTATTTAAGCAATATGAAATATAAATGGGGATTATTTAATAACTCCATATACGTTCGGTATAAAAACTATTTCACTAACTATTTATGTTTAATTATGAATATAATAAATATATACGCGGAATATACTATATTCCCATGCTGATCTTGCTTTTAAGTTCGCAATTTTTTAAAATTAAAATTTAAAAAAAAATCCCTTTTTAATTTCCCTGTTGATTTTATAAAGATTTAGGATTGTTTTAGGTCAACATTGACTTTAACTGAAAGAAGCATTGTAAAAAGAGTCGTATCTAGTCTCAAGTCAAATCATTTTATTGTTGTTGTTTATTTAATAGGTAATAAAAAAAATAGGAATATCATATTATTTACGTGTTACCGCTAAAAATTTTGAATATTTTTGACAACAATTGAGTTTTCTGTGCTGCGAAGTATGTTTGATTGATTCTCGTATAATACACAGGACACTCGGATATCAACTGAGCCGCTGGACGCCAACGGCCAGACAGTAGGGCGGATAGGCAGCAAGAGACGGATAGAATTGCCGCTAAACGCGGACCGACTGGAACGCGTCGATGCTTTGTGCATGATGTGCGATTGGGCAACGCTAATGAAATTACGCAACTTCCAGTCGGGCAAATGCCAAAGTTGAATGGCACTCCCTGATCGTCCTGATTTTAGGAATGACTAAATATAATATTAATGCAATCAAATACTAATAACAATTCGAGCTACTATAAAATCTATAGCTGCAACTGCTCAAGAGTAAACATTTAAATGAGCGAAACATCGCCAAGTCCGCAGTCGACCTGACTGGAAGGCAGACGCCAACCATCTGATTTTGCAATAACAGAAAGCCACACACAACCCACACACACACACACACACAAACACACAAACACCCAAACACACCCAAACTCAGGCGCAGCACACCAGTAAACAGCTGCAAGCAAAGTAAATATTGATTTTGCCGTTGATTTTTGCTTGCCGGCTGTTCGCACTCAGCAGGCGGTCGTGTTCACTGTCGAGGCGCCACAAACAGCTGGCCATGCTAGTGTGTTTGTGTATGCGTGTGTGTGTATGTGTGCCTCGCTCAGCTGTGCGCCCAATCAGCCGTTAACATTTGAAGTAAAAATGTCCAACAGCTTGCTGCTGTCAAGTGAAATTCATCTTTGAATGCAACCTGACAAATGCAAAGAAATGCGAACCAAGAAGCTGTTTCTCAATTGATTTGCCAGGTTCTTAGTAAACGCTACTTTCTGATTATACAGAGCATATTTTTAAGTATAATGTATACAGTATGCTAAATTTTACCAATTCTTATTTTTATTTATTTATTGTTATTATTATTAATATTTTTT
>SCDT01002793.1:0-11407 GCA_004143765.1 Drosophila melanica
AAATTATTTTCGTAATTTATTGCATATTTTCGGAACGCACTCAAAAGTCGAAAGCGAAATATGCGAATTTTTTGATACGTTTCAGATTTTTAATGTTTTGGCACAACTTTGCTTCGACATGTGTGTGTGTGTGTGTGTGTGTGTGTATGTTTTGGCCAGGCAATGCCAAAAAGTCAAATGACAAGACGCAAAAGAAATACCAAAAAAAAAAAAACAGACAGCAGAGAATACATATTTGTAGCTGTAGGTGCATATACAAAAAAATATATATATCTATATAGCTGTGCTCTGAACAACATCCACGCAGCACATCAATGAATCAAAAATACAAGCAAGCGAGCGAGATGTAGAAGAAGAAGAAGAAGCAGGGGCAGAGGCAAAGGCAGAGTCAGGAAGGTGAGAGGGCGCAGCCTCTTTTGACGTTGACAACGCGACCAAAAAGAAGAACTGCTGATGAGGGGCACCAAAAGGTGTGTGCGAGTGTGTGTGCGAGTGTGTGTGGGACGAACTCCAATGTTGCAAAAAACCCACAACTGAAAAGTAAGAAAAATGAATTTCAGAAAGAAACGAAAAAAAATGAGAACAAAACAACAACAGGCAACACGCGTAGCCGCTTTTTCGTTGCGTTTTTTGTTATATTTTTTGTTTAGTTTTTTATTTTTTATTCTCAGCTCAGTTTGGGCCACACAATTGACTCGTTTTCCAACACGCGTCAAAATGTTGCAGCAACCAAAAGCTGCAACAAGGAACACAACAAAGATACAGACACACACACATATATATATATATACCTTTTTGAGGATCAGTTATCAATTGTAGATCTACAGATTGTGCATATGCTAATGAGCTGCCGGAAAGTAAAATAAAATAAGAGAGCCCAACTCTTAAGAAACAAGCCACATTATGTCATCTTTGATATATGATTGATAACCAAAGTGTTGACGAATCTTAAGTTAAAAAAGTTTTTAATCATAAAAAGAACTTAATAAAGTGGCTATATTATGTTTTTCACCTTAAGCCTTGGCTCAAAAGCTCATAATCAATAGATTATATTCAATAGAATATATAAAACACATTTCAGGTATCAAAAGAGGCATTAATTTATTATCTACAGATTATGAATACATCTTTATTGCCAACTTTTTTTTCAAAGATTATTCATTTGTTTATTTGTTGAAAGTTTTCATTTTTTAATTTTTTAGTTTGTTCCAGTAAATTTCTTTAACATTTTTGCAAGGAAACTTAAGAAGAAGGTATGTTTTTTTAATGTTAGTTTTTTGATCAATATGTATTAACAATAACTATACAGTTTTCGCATCAAAAAATTCCAAATCAAAATGTATAAACATCATCAAACACCTTTCTGTGGCAACATTTTTGCGCACTTCAAGTTGACCTGCATTTTGTGGCACAAAATGCAGGTGTCACTTGGCGAGTACAGTTGCCACACGACCTGACCCCTGGGCAGCCGTTTGAGGACACCGTAGCCAGAGCCGCGGGCTGAGTTAGAGCCACAGTCACAGCGTCAGTCGATCTCTGTCGCCGTCTGTTTGCGGACCATGTCCCAGAGACAGGCCTCGAGCTTAACTGGTGCAAAAGCCGCAACACGCGCGCGCGCTGCCCACACGCCCGACTTGGGTTCGGGCCGAGTACCTGGCACAGCTCTCCTCCCCTCGCACTCCTGCCGCACCCCTCGCTCCTAATCTATGGTCTGTGGCCGTGTCTGTGACAGAGTTGAGTTGTAGTTAGTTGCGATCGCAGCCCAAAGAAAACAAAACAAAAATAAAAACCGGGGAAAAAATGAAACTTTCGCAACGAGCACTCAAACACACACACACACACACACAAACAGAAGCATCCTAGACAGCGGTTCCAGGGGACAGCGTGTGCCAACTACACTGAACCAATTGTCAACATATCTATCAGATTTTATATCAAATATCAAAGCCTTAAAAGTGTACTTTGAGAAATATCGATCAATTTATTTAAAATTTATTTTAGAGTTTTATTTTGCATTTCTTAGAAACTTAAAATATCTAAATACACTATTGGGCAAATTGTAATATAACAATCAAATATATCCAATTGGATTGGTTTGCTTTCAAATAAATAGTTTCTATTAAAGAAATATGCATTTAAACCTAATTGGAATATGCAAAACTCGATATATTTTGTAAATATGAACAATTTTTTAAAATTATAACTAAAAAACTCAACTAAGAACTAATTAAAGTCGAAATACCTTTTTTTTAAATAACAACTAAAAACCTTTTATTAGATTTTATACGCATTACTAAGACCAATAAAACATGCATTAGTTCATTTATCGATAAATCTTGTCCGAAATCTGTAATTACTAAACGATAATTTCTCTCAGTGTACGCGTACGTGAAGTGCTACATATATTCAGATCGGTTCAGTGTTCAGTTTTCAGTTGAACTAAATGAAGTGAACTCGACGCTGTTTGTCGCTGTCATTTTGGGTGCTGTGTGTGGTTGGATGTGTGTGTGTGTGTGTGTGTGCGTGTGTGTGTGTGAGGGCAAACGGGCGTTCATTTGAGGTCTGGCATCGGTCGACTCGATGTCGATCGGCTGGCTGTTCCGTCCGTCTGTCGGTCGCATGGCATTAGCATTTTTCAGTGTTGTTTTATTTTTAGATGCGCGCAAAAAACACACACAAATACAGTATAGAATTGCAAGTGTGTGTGTGTGTGCGTGTGTGTGAGTGTGTGTGTCTGCGCCAACGCTTCGATGCTTGGAGGTGACTGACTGACTGACTGAGTGACGCACTGACGGCACTTTTTTTTGACAAACGTCTCTGACAGCGCCCAACGACAGTTTGCACCACATTCGTATTCACATTCACTCACACTCACACTCATACTTACACTCACATACTCGCTCATAATATTCGTATTGGCATTCGGGTTCAGCTGGGACACATTTCCAATAAGCGAACAGATGCTTCAATCTTGATCCTTCAGTTGAGATCCGAGATGAATGCTTTCAAGTTGAGTTTGACTGATCGCAAGTTCAGAGCGCGATCTTTAGATAACGATTCTTTCTATTGCATTGTTTTTTAATTCTTTGCGATTCTTTTGTTGTATTCTTATTAAAGTGTGCTCCATGCGATCATATATCATTCTATTTAGTCATGATATTATCTTGCACATCGTTCTACAATTACAGTTCTGCGAGTTCAGCTTTATTCCGCCCGATCGTATTGCATTCGCATTAAATTGAAGTTCATACTTAATATTATTCATAATTTGCAGCTTGATTCCAGTTAAGATCACAACATCTTAAAATATTTTGTAGAGAACTACAAAATTATCCATTGAGGAAGTAACTGCAAATTTCTTCAAAGAACAGGTTTACTTTTCCAGATCTTATTTTTGCAAGTGATCTTTTAGCTGTTTCTCAAACTGATTCTTAAAAGTGCACTAAGAGTAACAGAAAGATCACTAATTAAACTACTAATTATTGTCAGCTTAGCTTCTTTTTAAGCTAACCTTTTACCTGATCTTTCAACATATCTGATCTGATCTTTTCAATGATCTTTCAGCTGACCCACAAATAATTTGTGATAAATAACTTATTCATTTTCTTTTCAACCCAACTAATCAATTTACTGAGTGATCTGCCTTGCAGAAAAGGTTCTGAGTTCGATTATGACATTTTATGGTCTTCAATCCATTTCAGCTGATCTTTTATCAGATCCTCAAATTAGCTTAGCTCACATACAATTTAAATTGTTTGCTGATAATTTCAGCACAGAGTTGCTTGGCGGTGGCTCGTTGTAATTATATGTATATTGTCTATTCATATCTTGATCTGCAACAACTTAACTGATCGCAGCTGTTGTGCTGTTATTGTTGCTGTTGTGTGCAAAGTTCACATTTTGAAAATTTGCAAAAGCAAAAAAAAAAAAAAAAAAAAAAAGTTCAGCAGCACCTCAACCCACCTCAACCCACTCGACAATATCACGACATTTGCAATCATTAACAGAACTGAACTGATCTAAAGCTGAACCCAGGCGCGATCGCCTGAGTCAAGTTGAAGTGAACTCGACTAAGTGTTCAGTGTGGGCGCCAGTTGAACTGCCAACTGGCAACTGGAACAGAAACTGAATTTCAACAATCATCAACTGAACCGAACTGAACTGAACTAAGCTGAACCGAGCAACTATAGCGAAATAGTTTTCGTGTTTGAGAAATCACCGACAAAGTGGGATGCCTTATGGATTTATGATTTCAGTTGGCGGCACAATTCAAACGAATCCAAAACAAATCAACAAATCTACACTGCAAAAAAAAATAAACAAAAGAACGTAAAACATTGTACGATAACATTCTTTTTTTTTCATTTAAGTAAAATTTAATAAAATATACATTTCTGTAGAGATAATTTATATTAGTTATTGCTTTGAATTCTAATTGCAGTATATCGATTTTTTATTTATCAAACCAAATCAATTTCACATTTAATATACGATTTTCTCCAAGTGCATTAGCGAAAAAAAGAAGCGCTGCGGTTAACGCCGATGTTTAACCCCGAACTGTACCTCAATATATATGTATATATATTGCAAAAAAAAAAAAAAAACTAGTCGACAGCGCAATATTCGCTCACTGTGTAAAAACACTTTAAATGAACCATTATTTCAGCACATAAAAATACAGAATCTCAGCGACAAATCATAGCAAAAACTAAATAAAACGTGAAAATCGGTTCAGTTTTGTCAAAGTTATAAGATTTTTTTGACCTATGAATTTAAAAAAAATTTATTTTTAATAATGGATATATTTTAAATGTTAAACTCAATCTATATGATAAATCATGATTAAAATGCCATCAAACATGAAAATCGGTTTATTTTTGACAAAGTTATGGAAGCTATATACAATATATAATATATATAATTGCCTGACCGAAAAAGGGATATATATTGTACACGCACAGAATATCAATAATAAAACAGTTCACATAACCGTACGATCTTTGATCTGCAATTTGGAAAAACACAAAAAAGAAGAAGAGAAAAAAACACGCAAACAAAACTGTCAACTGATCAACTTTATACGAGCATGACGAATGCAGAGATCAACGCAACAGCATAAAGTATAATAACCAGTGAGCGAGTGAATCTTCCGATCGCTGATCAAACAAACTGTGACTGTGATTTCCTTTTGTTGGGAGAAGCAAGAAAAATAATAAAAACGCTGACAAAAACGTGGGCCAAAGCGTGGACAGCGCCCGTGGCAAGTGGCAAGTGGCAGTGCGAAGTGCGAGTACATAAAGCATTGTCGGGTTTCAGTTTCTGTTGTTTCTTTAGCGGTTTTTTTTTTAAGGGGCGGAGGATCGTTGCGATTGCTGCGCTCGTTGTGATCGCTGCGATCACTCGCAGTTCATGTGACAAAAATGTCGCAGTCAGCGGAAAGGGGGAGAATAAAAAAAAAAAATACAAAAAATAAGAAACGTTTGCGATATTCATCTCTCATCTTAAAGCAGCGCGCGGTCTTCACAATCTGCCAGAGCAAACCAACACCCGCACACCCCTCACCCACGAATTGCGTTTCTTTTATTTTTTGGGAGAAACGGGTTTGTCTTCGTCAAATATTTGCTTTGGAGTCGCGTTAATGACATGAAGCGGCAAAATGTGAGGCATTCTGCTTCTTCTTTATCACATAAGTCCCCAAATGGACGAGGGCTCACTGTACAGGAAATCGTTGAATTTGTTATGATTAGCATTTATTTTGATTATTTGCTAATGCGCTGTGAATTGTTGGAGACAATACAAAAATCTAAAAGATTATATTTGTGATCCTTGTTACCCAAGTGAAACGGAATCGATGTGATCAGATCAGATAGAAAGAATCGGTCGAAGATTTTAAGCAATTTTGTTATGTAAAAAATAAAATTATATATCTTATTATGTAGGGTATTTAAAACTGAGCAGCCATAAGAAAAATCTTTGTTTATATGATGCGTTTTTCATGAAAGAGACAGGAAGAGAACGAGAGAGAAAGAGACACTTCTTTAGGGTCCGACTGTGAACTTATCAAGTGACAGCGTTGGGGACGTGTGAGGTAAGCAGTTATATTTTATATATATATATATAAACTATATATGCATGGACACACATATATGATAAGTATTCTTGATATAATGATATACGATATCTGTATAAGGCGACACTTTTTATGCTGAGCATTTCAAAATAAAATTCAAAGCTGTTGTTGCTCATTCAATAAACTGGCAAATTCCATTAACAAAGCCACAGACGCCAAATAAACGGAAGTTGTGCGCGGCCCAAGTTGGGATTTGCCCAAAGGTCACATATTCATGTGCAAGCCAAAAACAAACCAATTAACTTAAAATTTCGCACCATTTTTCGATGCTGACCTACCAAAAAGCGACGCCCGTTCAATAAACAGTCAAATTTGATGCGCTAACTAAGCAAAAAAAATTAATGTATAAAAAAAAACACCAAATAACCAAAAATAAAAGCACTCAAAAATACTTGTTTAACCTGTCACAGCCAATGGGCAAATATTTAATATTTGGATTACGATCAGACAATAGACAAATCAACGAACACGATGAGAGCGTCGAGTGACATGAAAAATGCACTGCAAGCAAAACCACAAAACAAATATTAACTATAATACAAAATAAACTTAATATTAAACGTTATTTCAACAAAATTCGTAGTATTTAAAATTTAATATTCACTTTGAATTGAAATTTGGAATAAAAATTATATACTATCCAAATATTTTTTGTTCAGTGTACAGCTGCATATTTTGAACAGAGATTATCTTAACCCAACTCAGCCTTAATTCAAATTCTGAAACCCGTTGACCCGAACTCGTTGTTCCACTTAACAAAAAATTGGAGAAGGTTAAAATTAGATCGTTTTGGTTTTTATTGTATTGTATTGTATTGTATCAAGGCCATGGTTGGCCCCACACAAAGTTCAAACCCGTCGACGCCCGTCACCTATTAACGAGTATGCTAATCTCAAAATGGACTCATTGACGTCACAAATCGATGGGCAGCCGCAGGTTAAAAGGTCCATTTCAAAACCTATCGCATGTAAAGGTCAAAAGATCGTAAAAAAAAATTTAAAAAAATATTTCTTGATTAGAAATTCACTCTCAAAGAACAAAAGAAATCTACACTCGGCCAAAAAAATTATTGTTTGTTTACATTAAAGTGGAGTTTATGGATTTCAGAATAATATGCAAAATTTATGTATAAATAAAACTCGCATTTGGTTAAATCAATCTAAATATGTCAAAGTATCAAATGCCCCAGATTAACATATTAATGTTCTTATTATAAAGCAAGAATACCCTGAAATGAGCAAACTAATAGGGTAGATACATTCAAAATGTTTCAAAGTACTTAACACAAATTTTAATTTCGTTGGTTTTGTAGAAAAGTGGGAAAAAGAGATACAGAATAATTAAATTTAATAAAAAAACTAATGAATAAAAATACAGAAACTTAAAACAAAAACAAAGAGAGAAAAGTAATGTAATATATTTATAAAAATGATCTTGGAAAATATTCGATACACTTTTAAAGAGTATTTCACAGTCCATCAGGTGGCTTAAGCGGACAAATAGATGTGTTATTCGCTCCGACTTAAAAGGTTTACATATTTATTAAAGTTTTTTTAGGGTTTATAGGCAAAACGTGTTAGCGCGTGCATAATATATACGCCAATTATAAATATTCACAAATAAATATAAAAATATATGTATATGTATATGTATATATATAAATATAAATATTTATTTGTGAATGAAAACACATCTTAGGGAGACTTGTAAAGCGAGTGTTTGAAACTAAAAATAAAATGTTTTTGATAATGTTTGTAGAATATTTCATATTTAAAGATGCATATCTAAGCGAAGCTAATGGAGAGATCAATTAAAAAACCTTAAAAATAAAAAAAATTGACAGTGGCTTTTATTATAATGTGGGCACTTTGATGTTATTTGTGAATTCCCAATTTAACCATTATTAAACATACAGAAAATATATAATATTCTATTCAAATATTAATAGTGCAACCAATACAACAGTAAAATTTAAAATTAAATTTAAAAATATATACTTAAGTCCATTTTAGTATTTAAAATTAGTTAAAATTTAACGAAAAAATAATGTAAATATTGTTAATGCGCCAAATCGATTTAAACTTACAAAGCTTTTACGTTTAATTTTGAGCTTTCGTCCTGCAGGCTCTTATCGTTCAGTTGCGTTGCGATTGCGTGCAACACATAAGAAAACTGCACAACAAGTGGAAAATGCGTTGGCCAACGATAAACAGTCAAACACACACACACACACACACACCCAATAAAAGCAATTTGGACAAAAAGAAAACAGTTGCGCATTAAGCGCCCTGCAAACTGATTCATTTGGTCAGAACAAAGCCTAAGCCAAAAAAAATTACAAATACTGGCGAGCAAAAAAATGCAGGAAAATGTGCAAATAAAATGCAGACAGGTAGCGCACAGAATAACAACAACACGAGAGACACAACAACAAGCAGAGTAAGTGGGAGAGGAGTGCGCTTATCAGACAAAGCAAACGCTAGCGCCGGATATGAGCGCCACTTAAAAACTGTAAAAACAACAATGCGACAGCAGCAACAAGTGTGTATTAAAGAGAGTGAGATAGAGAGAGAGAGAGAGAGAGAGAGAGCGCGGCGAAGAGGGTGAGAGTAACACTCCATACTGTTGTTAGTGTGCTTTCTGATAGCAGTAACAAAAGGTGCCGTGTCAGGTAGCCGCAGTCGCCGTTGCCGTCGCCGTTTTTACACAGGCCAATTAATGAAAGCGACAAAATGGCAAATAATAATGTGAAGGGTATGTAAAAGGCGTAAAGGCAAACACGTAACAAATATACAAATGCGCACGCACACAATCGCACTCACACATGCACGAGTACAAACACGAGAGCGTAAGTGCTCTGACTGCGGGGGAGATAAACAGCTAAAGAGAGTGGCAGAGCGAGGTTGAGCGCACGCTCTGGCATTTCAATTTTTACTTCTTTATGTCTATGCGCGTGCTACTTTGTAACGGCGTTGACGTCGCGACAGCAACAATCATAACGCAGACTAATTGCAAACATGCGTTCGATTTGAAAGCTTTGTCACCGACGGCAACGTCAACGTCAGCGTCAACGCAGCCCGCGCGCAGCAAGTGTTTTACAATTTACAGTTGCTCTGTGGCTGGCTGCTAGCAATTGCTGAATCATTTGTTTATTGCCAAATCAAAAGTATGTTTGTATTAATTACCGTTTTAAGCAGGATGGCGTCTGCGCTGCTGTCGCTGCTGCTGTCAAACACTTCAATGAAATTTTATGTGGAGCAATTGATAAAGCCGCATACACATACATATATATATGCACATGAATAAAAATAAACTCACACACATACACACTCACTCACTATTTGTACATAAAAATTAAGTACAATAATTCACTGGCACTTGTTGCTGCTGCTGTTGTTGTTGGTTTTGTATAAGTTTCATTGATCGCCGCGCTTTGATTAATTGTTTAAATTACGTTTATTATTATTATTTGTTTGTTTGTTTATTTTGGTTGCCCACTTGTATCGAAAGCTGCGCCCCTGCGAACCCCGTTTACAACGACCCGCACTCGAGAGCGTCAGAAATACAACTGACCACTGCTTGTTTCGCTGCCGATCGCGGCGGCATCGACGTCTCCAACTCAGCTCTTTGTATATGTGGGGCCGTGCCGGGTTCGGCTCGTGTGCTCAATGCACTTCGTCAAGCATTCGTGGGGTGTGTGTATGTGTGCGTGCATGCTGTGTTTTATATGAATGAATTTCGTGGCTATGTGCTTAAGAGCGCCATATAAAGAGCTGATATAATGGTTTCCATGTGGATAAGAGTATATTTTCATATTTTTGTGCAGCAGGTTGTTTGCTTTGTGCGGCAATTAACTTTTTTTTTATAATTAATTGTTATGATTATAAGTTTGAATTGCGCTCAACATAAAAAAGTTTTGATTTGTTTTCAATTAAGTGGAAGTTAAGAGTGAATTAAATAAGACAAAGAAATTGTTAACGAGAAGCTTTAAAATTAAGACTTAACTCAAAAAGATTTTCGGGCAAGGCTCAATAAATGAATTTACTTATATTTTTATCAATTGAAAAAAAAAAATATTTTTGATTTCTTAATTGTCTTAGTTTTGAGAATTTCTGGTATAACATACAGTTAAAATTAAAATTGTTAAATTAATAAATGTAGTTATTTTATTGCATAACCGTCTAATATACCTTCCCCACGCAAAAATCCCCTAAATTCCGATGCAGTTAACGGCTAATCTGCTCGCTCATTTTGCTTTTCTAACTCTCAAAAAAAAATACCATTAAGCGGCCTCTCCCGCTGCTGCCGTTGCTGATATGCCCGCAGCAGATAGAAACTGTCAAACAAAACAAACTACATGATACGCCAATGCTGAAAGTGTGCTGTGATTTCTTTGCCTCTTTATTGTTTGCTCTTTTCATACGGTTTCTTTTGCATGCAATGCAAGTGGAGCCAAAGTACAAGCAGAAGCGTCAATGACGAGGGTGCTGCGCTGAGCAGCGACGACCTTAAACCAAACACATCAAAAGGAAGCAGCAGCCGCAACAACAAAAAGCCTACGACAAAAGAGCGAGAGCGGGAGAGAGCGAAAGATGGCATCGAATATAAATTAACTGCCATGAACGAAGTAATGGACACAACAACAGCAATAACAACAAAAGCAGCGCAGTAACAATGAAGGTTGCGCAAAAAGGCAGAAAGCAAAACGGCAAAACTGCAACTGCAAAACGCCGCTGTTGCAGTTGCAGTCGCAGTCGCAGTCAACGTCGCAGCTGCCTTTGCTTGTGGGCGTCGTCGTTGTTGCTCCCACTGCTGCTGCTGCTGCTGCTTAATCTATGCTTGCGATCGGCCAAGTACAAATGGTTGGAGATGCAACAGCAGCACCAGCAGCAACAACAACAACAACAACAACAATTGCTGGCGAGGTCAAACAGCAATCAATAAAGGTCAGCGACTACCGCCACGGCACGCCTGAGTGCCTGCTGCCAATGCCAATGCAGTGATGGGCAGGCAGGCAGCCAGCCAGCCATTCAACCCACGCCCCACCTGCCCCAGCATGTTACCCACCGCCCCCACCCCCCTCGCTCCCCCCACTCCATATTCAGCCCGGGCAACTCCTCGGCCTGTGCCATTGCCCATTCATGCGGCCCACGATGAAGATGCTTTATGTTGCAAATTGAAAGCTGGACGTCCAATAATCGAGCCGACTGCTGACCAAGCTGAACTGCGGACCGGCAAAGACAACGCCGCTGCGGCAGCTGTAGGCAGCCAGACAAA
>SCDT01002794.1:0-11404 GCA_004143765.1 Drosophila melanica
TGAAGGCAAATTTTTATATAATGAATATTATTAAAAAGCTTTAAGATAGAACAAATATATATATATACACGATAGATATACCTAATCGGAAAACTGTAGTTTTGTTCCAAATTTAAGAGTACAAAAAATCAACATTAAAAAATTCTTATTTATGTTATTTTTTCATGCTTACAGATTTTATTTCATTAAATATATTTTTTTAAAATTATAAAAAATGATTTATGTTTTAGAAAACGGAAATTAATGTCAACAGAATTATTATTTTATAATCTTGGGAAATTTGTTTTCTATTTTTAACTTTATTTCGCATTGTTTCAGTAAAATAAATTCAAATTTCAAATTAAAAAAAAATTCAATTCAATTCAAAAAAATTTGTACAAAGACAGAATTAGTTGTATGTTGATTTTAGAGTTTTCCACAGCTATATATATATACGTATATATGTTTATTAAAAAGATCTTTGTTTATGCTTAAACAATTGTCACTGTGATTGCTTACAACAAAAAAAAATTGTATGATTTTTGCTGTTGCATTTGATTGCATTTCGTTTCAGGTGAATGAAAAAGAAACAAAATGCATAAAAATACAAATAATAATTGTAAAAATAATAAGCTGAAAAGCAAAAAAACTTACTTTCATTCGGTGCATGCATGGCCTTCAGCCGCAGAGACAACCCCTCTCCGCAACATTCACAACTTTGTCGCCTGCAACAACACAGTGAGTGTAAGCTGTATACACACACACACACAACCATTTGAGTGACAATGACAATCACTTGTGTTGGGGCGACAAGGGGCAAGTGCGGTCTTTGATAAGCATTTTTTTTTTCTCTCAATTGAATATGCCAAAGGCAGCGACATTTTATAGAGAGGCGAAATAATAACGTGAATTTTTTTTATGTTTTTTTATGGTGTGATGTTTTTGTGGTTATTTTTTCTCCGTTTTTTTCTGTGAGAAATATTGTGATGTCTAAACTAATAAAATCTCTTCTGACATTTATTTACAGCAATGCATCAGCCCGCAGCTTAAAGCTTTGCCAGCCTCCCCACTACCCCCCCCCCCTCTCTCTTTATAACTTCCCAGCACAGCGATTGCAGCGATTGGAAAACGAAAATAATACAAAAATAATTGCAAATAATTCGCTGGAAAAGTTGATCGCATAAGGTTGGATCCAAGCGGAGCGCAATGGACTGGGCCGAAGGGGATCTGGTGTGGTTCGATCCGGGCGTGGGGCATCCCATACCCGGCGAAATTCAGGAGGTGCATCGCGCTGCCCAGGTGATCGTCGTTCAGGCAATGATCAAGGGCAAGGTGAGTGGATTTTTACAGTTTATCAGTTTTTGGATTGTGCACGTTTATCGACAAAAAATATCCTGTAATCATTGGAAATGTGTAAGGTAGGGTTTGGGATACGTACGATATCGATATTTTTATCGATACTCAGGTGACAAATTTAATTAAAAAACGATACTGTATATTTAATTCGATACGATATTTAAAACGACATATCAGAAACTATTATTATCTCATAAATTACTTTCCCTTTATTAGATTTTCAAAGAATTGAACTGATAAATATCGATATTGATCGATGTGACCGATATTTATAGGGCATATTGCAGCTCTGCTAACGGACCCTTTTTTGATCGAGACGAGACGCTTAAAGCTATAGGGTCCATAATATATTTAATTGTTTTTATATTATTTCGGTAATTCTTTAAATTTTCTCAAAAGTCGATAAATATCGTTCTGCAACCTCGTTTTTTTTGAAGGAGCTAAAGAGTACATTTTAGTTTTTGGCTAAAAAAATGTATTATATTCGATGAAATTTATATTTAATGGAAGTTTTTTTCTAAAGCACCTACCCTATTTTATTTTTTTGTATATTTATACATTTAGTTATCGATTACATATCGATCACAATAATGAAGCCAAAGACTTGAAATTTGGTATATGTTTATACAGATAATGTATTGATTCTATGTTGCACAGCTGACTACAGGGTATTGCCTAGTCAGTTACACTTTTGTTTTTTAGATTTTTTGGCACTTGCCAAGGGCTACGTCCGACGCAGTTTTTATGAATGCTTTTCACTGTTTTCACCTGTCAGCGGTAAAAAAAATATATAAAAAAAATGAAAAACTGGCGACAAAGCGCGAATCGCTTTTGTTTTTGGCACTTGGAATTCGTGGCATGCCGCTGGCCACTGGCCAGTTCCATGTTGCATGCTGCATGTCGCCTGTTGCCAATTTCGTGGTGCAACGGAAGTGTTTGCTGATCTCTGCGCAGTCTGCGCAGTCTCCGGCTCTCTAATTGCCCAGCGCCGGCAGCGACTTCTGACCACGTTTCCTTTTTCCTTTGCAATTAAGCCTGCCAGTCAACAACAACAACAACAACAACAACAACAACAACAACAACAACAACAACAACAACAACAACAACAACAACAACAACAACAACAACAACAACAACAACAGCAACAACAATCAGTCAACTAGTCAGCCAGAGGCTGTGGCTAATAACTGGTAACAGTTAGCGATGCCGTTGCCATTGCAGTTGCAATTGTTGTTGTATACCCTGTATATATTGAAATGGGCATATTGATTCTGTGCTTCATTGCAAGCAGATTTCTTTCGCATGCAAACATATGGAAGAAATTGTGTTTTCACAACACAAAAAAAAAGTAATTTTGAACCGATTGTTCGATTAAATTCAAATGTAAAATTCGGAAAACTTTTAATTGAAATATTTTTAGAAAAAAATAATACGATTTTTCATACAAAAGTTAATTTTAAAGAACAGTTATCAATTGACGTTTGTTAAGGAAAAGAATTTCAAAATTAAGTATTATTACAATACTATAATGGGTTTCTTTAACTTTTTTTTTTAAACACGTATAAAAAATGTTTTTTTGTAGTTAAAATTTGTAGTTTTAATTTTTGAGCTGAGTATTCACTGTTGAGCAATATACATTTGTGGCTGGGTACAGGGTATCTTCTAGTCGGGCGCTTGTTGTTCTTGTTGTTGTTGCCACCTAAGCGCCAGTAAAAAAATCAAGAATACAAATGCCCAAACTGGCTCGCATACTTCTTGACACACACACACACACGCACACTCAACACACACACACACACACACGCACACTCAACACACACACACACACACACGCACACTTGCAACCAGTATTCAGCATATCCTGTTCAATTCGCATTCGTCGCGACGTCTGACAACTTGTTGTTGGCCAGAAAAAACGTTTCGGTTCTCAATTGGACTCTCAATTGGGCTGCGTAAGTCCGACCGGCAATTAGCCCCGTTAGCCAAGCGAAGAGAGCTTTCAAGCGCCCGAAAGCTTTAAGCGAGCTTTAAATGAATGCACTGCAACAAATTAGGTTTGCTTTAAGCTAAACTAATATTGGCTACTTGTTCATTTGCCCTTTTGGGAATTATTTAAATACTTCAGTTAAAACGAGTATTTAGCTTAAAAATAATTCGATTACTGTTTGCAAAGTTGAAGAAATATTAAATAAAAAACAATTAATTAGTAAAAAAGGTTTTCATCGATTTTTTAATATGCTCGCACGATATTAAAACGGTTTAAATTGAGGAGAAAATTTCATTCTATATTTTGCATCCAATTCATAAATGTATAAATTTTTCGAAATTTATTTTTATAAATTAATCGATTTTTCAATTCTCTATTATCTTTATTATCATTACATATTAATCGACTGTTCGATAGGTTTAATTAATTCACAATTTAACATAACAAGCAAAAATTTGCACAGTCATTCAACTAGAATAATTTGTCAATTTTCCAGATATCGATTTAAACACTTATCGATTATTCGATAAGACTAAAGAACTATATTTGAGTTGAGATATATGTATATATGCACTTTGAGCAAACAAATGGATAAGTATATGATAATTACGGCTTTGTACAACTTTAGACACTATATAATTCGATCGATAATTCGATTAACTGTAAAAGATTTCATTGAGAATAACCAACATGCCGCACACGTTGCAGCCTCGAATTTTAACGAGCAAGAATTGAAAACTTGAACAGGTTCTGCCTTGGCTCGGAGAAAGTGGCGACAGACAAAGAGAGAGAGAGCGAGAGAAAGAGAGTTCTTCTCTTAATGGAATTGAGATCACAAAGATCGGTCTGCGAGAGATCAAAGCCAATGACATGCGACAGGTTTTTCTTGCACATGTGCCGTGTTACCGTTGCCCGTTGCCGTTGTTCTCTCGCTGCCCAAAACTGGCTGCCCGTCTGCTAGTTGGCCCCGGAGGAGTGTCATCTTTGGAACGTTGCAGTCGGGTGTAACCGATTGCGCAATACTCGTTCGCAGTAAAATCATAGCCTTAAACAGTCTTTTGTGGCCGAAAATGTTCAGCTCGATCTTTAGAAAAGGTTATCATAATCGATTTTATTTTTTTAATTTTAAGAGTATGTCCTAAGTAAGCTTTAAAACTGAGGAAGATATGAATATAGATTATATCGATTTGATTCACAGTTTCATTTTCAATAATCCCAATATACACTTTTGCTTCGTGAACGAGTGTAAACAGAAACGAAACGTGTTTTAATCGATCGCTTTAGAAACGTTTTGGAAGACGGAGCAAAGGAGTAGGCGAGGGGACGGGGTAATGTAGGGGGGGTATGGGTTTTCGTTATGGGTATGGGGGAAAACTGTGGAAAACTGTCTCGGTTGCTGGCCGAGCTCCGCTTGACTCCTTTCAGTTGCAATCGAGACGGCGGCCAACAACGTCTCCGCGGCCATTGTTGTTGTTATTGTCGGATTCTCGATCACGATCTCGATCGATCTCGATATCGATCTCGGTTCTCAGTGCCGTTATAGATGCGCATCGTACGCTTCCATCTGGAGCCGTGGCAGCGGGGCAGCGGCTGCGGCTCGGTGACGCCCAGTCCGGCGCAGTCGCCGTCGCTGGCGCTGCTCTCGCCGCACGTGCTGCGACGCCAGCGGCCCGCCAGCCTCGAGGATCTGGACGAGGTGTTCGCACAGCAGACGCCGCAGCAACGGCAACAGCAGCTGCTGCGCCGCCAGCGTCGACTCAAGTGTCGCTATCCCCAGGTGGTCAAGCGGCTCTCGACGCTCTGCAGCGATGTGATGGCCCGACACGTGAGCCAATTCCCAAAAACCCAAAACAGTTCCGGTTCCGGTTCTCCCAGATCCGTTTCTCTGTCTTATAGAAGAAAGTGTACTTTAAGTGAGCAGCTTGATTTGGTTGAGAATTCTAACAAGTCGAGTAACGAAAAATAGAAAGCCTAAGGTCGTGAAACCCTTCTTTGCCCAGAAATGAGATCAGTCAAATTTATAGGTGTGGTTCCGGTTTAAACCAGTAGTGATCACATCATTAACCCAAACTAGAATATTTTTTAATGAATTGAATCCAGCTATGATCCTCTACTCTGACTGATCAACAGTAATACTTGCAGAATGTGATTATTATTTGGTAGAGTTTAGTGCGACCTCCTTGGTCTACTGAAAAACCCAAGTTCTCTATTCTTCTTTGCAAGGTTACAATCTTTAGAAGATGTTCTGCGGAGAGACTTGTGATAATCCAAAGGGAGTTCATATGCATCCATAACTTTTCTTTGATCAGTTTATCTATAACGGGAATAAGGTTCTGTTTATCCAATGTTGATATGCATTTTTCTTTAGATCTTACAAACTGGTTGAGTTTGATCGAAAGAAGTTATTCCAGATCAGGATCAGTCTGGGCTAACCTCCCTTCTCATACTCCAGTTGATTCAAACGGATAACATGCGCAATCCAAATGTATTTTTTGTTTTATGTTGAAACCAAACTAATTGAGCTTCCCTTTGGCCACAGGCACAAACGTTTGCGCTGCAGCCGGGCGAGGGCAGCCTGCGCGCTCGCCAGGACTTGGGCAGCAGCGGTGTGGAGGATATGACGATGCTGGACGATCTGCACGAGGCGTCGCTGCTGTGGAACCTCCGACTGCGGTACGACAAGGGTTTGATCTACACGTTCGCCGGCAGCATTCTGATAGCGGTCAATCCGTACAAGATGTTCCCCGACGCCTACGGCCTGGAGGTGGCCAAGCAGTATGCGGGCCGTCCGTTGGGCGCTTTGCCGCCGCATCTGTTTGCGATTGGAGCGGCTGCGCATGCGGCGCTGCCCTCGCCCCAGGTGGTGGTCATCTCGGGCGAGTCCGGTTCGGGCAAGACCGAGTCCACCAAGCTGGTGATGCAGTATCTGGCCGCGGTGGTGCCCGGCGGCGGCAGCGCCTCCGCAGTGATCACCGAACAGATACTCGAGGCGGCGCCCCTGCTGGAGGCGTTCGGCAACGCGCGAACCGCCCGCAACGACAACAGCAGTCGGTTCGGCAAGTATCTGGAGGTGTACTTCAAGAGCGGCGCCATTGTCGGCGCCAAGATCACCCAGTATTTGCTGGAGAAATCGCGCATCGTCACCCAGGCGCCCGGGGAGCGCAACTACCATGTCTTCTACGAGATGCTCGGCGGCCTCAGCGAAACCGAACGGGCCAAGTACGGCCTGCTGGAGGCCGACAAGTACTTCTATCTGAATCAGGGCGCCACGGACTGTGCCAGCGGACGGGTGGACTGGGCCTCCCTGCTCAGCGCCATGCAGGTGCTGGGCGTCACCGAAACGGAGCGCGAGGGCATTGTGCGGGTGCTCGCCGCCGTACTGCATCTGGGCAACGTGTACTTCCATCGGCGCCAGCTGCGACACGGCCAGGAAGGCGTCGAGATTGGCTCCGATGCGGAAATCAAATGGGCCGCCCATCTGCTGCACATCAGCGCCGAGGGCATGCACCGGGCGCTGACCAGCCGCACTACCGAGGCGCGCGCCGAACGCCTGCACACCCCGCTGGGCATCGATCAGGCGCTGGATGCACGCGACGCATTCGCCAAGGCCCTCTATGCGGGCCTCTTCAACTGGCTGGTGTCGCGCATCAATTCGATTGTGCAGAAGGGCGGCACCCACGACGCCCATCGCATCAGCATCCTCGATATCTTTGGGTTCGAGGACCTCGCCGAGAACAGCTTCGAACAGCTGTGCATCAACTATGCCAACGAGAACCTTCAGCTGTACTTCAACAAGCACGTCTTCAAGCTGGAACAGGCCGAATATGCGCGCGAACGTCTCGAATGGACGCCGCTCGCCTGGGACGATAATCTGCCGGTGATCCATTTGCTGGCCAAAAAGCCGGTCGGCATTTGCCATCTGCTCGACGACGAGTCCAATTTTCCGCGCGCCACCGATCTGAGCTTCCTCGAGAAGTGCCACTACAATCACGCCCTGAGCGAACTGTACGCCCGTCCGCGCATCGGCGCCCAGGAGTTCGGGGTAACCCACTACGCCGGACAGGTCTGGTACTGTGTCGACGGTTTCCTCGACAAGAATCGCGATGCGCTGCGCAGCGACGTCCTTGAGCTGCTCGCCACCAGTCGGCTCGCATTGGTCAGTGAGCTGACCAAACAGCTGCGCGCCCAGCGGGACGCCGGTAAAACGTTGCCAAAGGGCAGCAACGGACGGTTTGTGACAATGAAGCCGCGCACGCCGACGGTGGCCGCACGGTTTGCCGACTCGCTGCAGCAGCTGCTGCAGTCGATGGGTCGCTGCCATCCGTGGTTCGTGCGCTGCATCAAGCCCAACCAGGAGAAGCAGCCGCTGCGCATGGACATGCCCTGCGTGCTGCAGCAGCTGCGCTACCTCGGCATGCTCGACACCATTCAGATCAGGCAGCGCGGCTATCCGGTGCGCTTGCGCTTCCAGCACTTTGTCGAGCGCTACCGCCACCTGCTCAGCTCGCCGCTGGCGCGCGGCACACCCTATCGCGAGCTCTGCCGGCTGCTGCTGGAGGCGATGCCGCGCACCGGCGTCGAGGGACCCGATTATCAGCTAGGAGCGACGCGTGTCTTTTTGCGCGAGGCCCTCCATCGGGCGTTGGAGAGCGGCCGTACCGAGCGGCTGCGCCAGGCCGCCGTGCACATACAGCGGCATGTGCGCGGCATGCTGGTGCGTCGTCAGGTGGCGCGTCGCCAGGTGGCCGCCACACGGCTGCAGGCGCGTTGGCGCGCCCACCGCCAGCAGCAGCGCTACCAGCTGCTCAAACGGGGCGCCTGCACCGCGCAGCGTTTGTGGCGCGGCAAAATGGCGCGTCGCCGCGTCCACCAGCTGCGCTCCGATCATCGACGGCGCCAGGAGGCGCGCGAGGCAGCGCAGCGGGCGCGTGAGGCGCGCGAGGCCAAACAGGCGGTGCTCGAGCGCAGCCAGCTGAGCTACCTGGACATACCCGCCGAGCTGGCGTTCATCTACTCGAAGCTGCAGGGCTGGACGCCGCCGCACAGCGATCGGCATCTGGTGAAGGTGCTCGGCACCGTGCCCGGACCGCCGCCGGCGAGCGCCCAGCTGCCGCCGGACCTCGCCCAGTTCACCTTCGGCAAGTTCAGCTCCGTCTACTGCAACGGACTGCGCTTGCAGCCGCGTCGCGAACCGATCACGGCGCCTCTGTTGACGCGGGCCGCCTCGCGCGACCAGGACTTCCAGGACGCCCTGGCCGTGTTCAAGCTGATCTTGCGCTGGAGCAACGACAAGGCTTTGGAGGGCGAGGGCGCCAAGGAGAAACTGCTCGCCGATTACATTGTCCACAAGGCGCTCAGTTCGCGCGGCCTGCGCGACGAGATTCTCGTCCAGCTGTGCAATCAGCTGCACGGCGCCGAGCCGGTTATGGCCACACGCCTCTGGCAGCTGCTCGGCCAGTGCCTCTGCTGCTTCCAGCCGAGCGCCGCCTTCAGCAAGTACCTCCTCAAGTTTGTCACCGACGAGGCACCCTCACCCAATCGCCAGCTGCTCCAGCGTCAGCTGCTGCGCCAGCAGAGCTCCGGACCGGGTCCCGCCTTGGGCGGAGTCGGAGTCGCTGGTGGTGCTGGTGGCGGTGCCTGTCGCAGCTTTGTGCCCGCCTGGCTCGAGTGGCGCGCCTGGGCGCGTGGCTGCGACATGGCCCTACCGCTGACCCTACCGGACGAGGCCAGCCAAACGGTGGCCGTCGATTCGTGGACCAGCTGCGAGGAGGCGGCCGCTTTGGCGGTCGCCACGCTCGGCGTCGCCAGTCGCGGCTGGACCCTGGTGCTGGACGATGGCCAGCAGCTGACGGACAGCTGTGGACTGGACTACGTCATGGATCTGATTGCCGAGAAGGAGCTGTGTCCCGCCTTTCCGGCGCCGCGCAGCGATCTTTTGAGGTCCGGCGCCAAGTTTACGCGCACCAGCCTGCCCGAGGCGGTGAAGCGACCGGGCGTGCCGCCGCCCGCACCACCCACAACCAAACAACGGGAGCGGGAGCGTGAGGAATCCTCACCCACTTCAGCACAGCAGCAGCAGCAACAGCAACAACAACAGCAGCAGCAGCCGCAACGGCGCAGCAGTCGGGAGCTTTTGTCGCGCAGTTCGGCACTGAACGAACGGTACTTTGAGCGCACCGAGGAGCCACCGATTACACCGCATCTGGTGGTGGCCGGCTCGCAGACCAAGTCGCGCTCCAAATCTTTGGACGATCTGCTCGCCGGTGACATGGGCAGCCAGCAGCTGCCGCTGCCCGACAGCGATTCGCAGGAGTCGCCGCTGCACACGCTCGCCTTGGGTCTGTCCGAGAGTCGCCTGAACGAGCGCTACCATTCCGCAGAGCGGCTGGCGCCGATGGGCAAGGAGTCGGCGCCGCGCTACCAGAAATCCCAGCATGCCGGACGGCGCTCGCACGCCGCCTCGCACGGCTCGGCGCACTCGAGCAAGTACAACATGGACAAGTCGGAGTACGCGACGCGCTCCTCGGCGATGTCCGACACCAGCGAAGCGCCCTCGCTGGCCTCCCACGTGCGGCGCGTGCGCGTTCCCTCGCAGGCCTCCGACGTCGATCAGTTCCTCGACGATCTGTTCAGTCCGGTGCTCGACGGCTCCCTCGACGAGCTCTCCGATGCGCGCTCCCTAGCCGCCAGCATCCGCGGCGGCGCCCAATTCGATCAGTTTCTCGACGAGCTGCTTCCCTTTGAGGATGAGGATGGCTTCGAGGCGTTCAATTCGGGCGCTCAGCTGGCGGTTAGCATCAAGGGCGGCGGCAGCACCGAGCAGACAACCGCCGGCGAGGATCCGCTGCTGCTGCAGCAGCTGATGCAGCTGCCCGGCAGCGAAACGGACGCGGCGCCCGCCGCCCTCTATCAGCAGCAGGTGCAGCGCGCCTTTCTTCAGTCGGCGATGGCGCAGAATCTGCAGATTCAGCAGCAGCTGCTCGCCCAGAATCAGGCGCTGCAAACGCTGCTCAGCCAGCAGGCAGCAGCCAACAACAACAACAGCAACAGCAACAATCACAACAGCAACAACAACAACAACAACAATAATATTATTATTAAAAGCAGCAGCAATGGAATTGCGAGCGGTTCATCGCCGCCGCCGCCGCTGCGCTTGAAAGCGACCGCACTGCTGACGACGACGCGCAGCAGCAGTCTCGTTTTGGAGGCCGCTTCGGGCATGCAGCCGCCGGCACCGCCGCCGCCGCCGCCGATGCCGCCGCCATTGGAGTGCAAGGATCCGTCGGAGACGCGGCACTTTCTCGATCCGTACGGCCGGGCGAAGACGGTGCGCATCGGCAAATGGCGCTGGCCGCCGCCGCAGGGCGAGCCCCAGTTCCAGACCGAGGAGGATTTCTTTGCGTTCAAGCTGCGCCAGCAGCAGCGCAAAACGACGCCGCAAGCGCAGCACAACGCCAGCGGCGGCGGCAGCGCCACAGCCATCGATTGGGAGGAATTCGAGATCGAGTCCTGCAAGAGTCCGACGCCGAGTCCCGGCGCCGCCGCCGCCAGCAGCAGCAGTCTGTTGATGCGCAGCAGCCTGCGATTGGAGACAAACGGATCGGGTGGACTGGTTAGCCGGGATGTTCAGGACGCAGCCGGACAGCTGCAATCGCAGCAGCAGTCGCAACAGATGAGCACCACGACGACGACGACGACGACGACAATTACGGCCACCAAGCTGGCCAAGAAGAGCTTCGAGATCGGCGCCGATCGACCGCCGCCGGGCAGCGTTGGCAAGCTGAAGCTCAGCTCGGAGATGCGACAGCGCCTGGAGCAGGTGACGGCTGGGCATTCGGTGCGGTCGACGGTGTCGAACAAGTCCGAGCAGCGGGCGCCCGCCAAGCTGGAGGATACGCGCAAGCTGATGCTGCAACAGCAGCTGGGCGGACTCTTTGCCAGCGCCAGCAGCGCGGCGGCGACGCCATCTGAATCATTGGCGACGGTGCGCACCCAGATCGAGCGCATGGAGGGCAAATTGTCGCCGCCGCCAGCACCGCCGGGCGCCTGGCCGGGCGTCCTGTTGCCGCCGGCGCCCAACGT
>SCDT01002795.1:643-21103 GCA_004143765.1 Drosophila melanica
GCTTGTTTCAGATATCTGCAGATATAAATGTATCAGAATACTGAATATTTAGTGCACTAACACTACTGAATCATTCTTAGTTACTCCTCTTACAAATTACTCACTCCCATACTAAATTCACTTTAGAATTAGAGTACTCGTTAGAAAGGTAACTAACTAATCTTATATTTATCAAAGGCACACACTGCCAAACACTTTTCTCACACACAATTGGCAACTATTCCATTCTCATTCAGAATCGATTGCCTGGCACAATGGCGCATTACTTGCGCTGCATTTCAAGGTTTTACAAATCACCAGCAATTCCATGCGAGTTTCACCTTGCGCGTTGTTTACAGCAATTACTAATGAAAATAAACGTGTTTCAAGCTAATTAAACAATAAAAGCGCTAGAGTAAATATAATAAAAAAAAAATGGGGTTATATAAATATAACTGACTAACGACTAAGAGATGCCCTGTACACAAGCTTGAATTTTTGAAAATTATTCTAAGATTAAGGAAGACATTTATTAAAAAGTTTTTTAGTTTATTTCACTTCAACGTGCTTACCTAGTCTCAGGGACAGAGAGAGCGGCGAGTTTATTGATGCGATTAAGAACTTTACTTTATCTTTACTTATATTTGCACAGCACCATTATACCTCTTTTATACACCTAATGGGCGTAGGGTATAAAAAACGGCGAAAACGGAAGGTAAAGTGAAAGGCGAGCGCGCGCGTCCAAATGAAATTTAGCAAATAAGACTAAAGCGCAGGTGAGTGCGGCAGGTTGGCAGGCGGGCGGGCTGTCGGGCAGAGGTGTAGCTGTGAATCTGTCTTTCACGCTGACGTTGACAGCTGACAAACCCGCGAGACTCGCGCACAAAAGTAGGCAACAAAGACGACGCGACGCCGTGGCACAGTGATGTTGCAATTTAATTTGTATTGTTAGCTGTTGTTGACGTTACTGCTGTTGATGTTGCTGTTGCTGCCGCTGTTGTTGTTGTTGTCGACACAATTGCAGCCACATCAAGTTGATGATGATGATGAATCCACTTAAGCGCCAGGCACAGGTAGCAAATGTACGCAGTAGTCGTCTAATTGAACAGCAAAGGGATGTATACAAGTGCAGCGAGACTGGGTGTGTGTGAAAAATGCGTTCGCGCAAAGGCAACACGCAAACAATGCAAGTGACAAATGCTAATACTCTCGTTTCGTTTAATTTCATTTTATTGCCCTTTCAGCTAATTCAATTGGCTCTTAAACTTATTTTGAAATTAACGCATGCATGTGTTTCGTAAAAGTGAGTGAGTACTTGGGTGTGTGTCTGTGTGTGTGTGTGTAAACTTGAAATGCAAAAACGCTCGACTTCACAGCAATGCGATTGTTGCACGCTAATCGCGGCACATACGCTTCGATGGCGGCTCCTCATCGCCAGGCGCAATCGACTGCAACAGCGCGGAGCTCGTGTGGCTGCCAAAGAGCGTGAGGAGCAGAGCGACGCCGTAGCCCGTGGCGCGTTCGCCCTGCAAAAGAAAACCACAACAATTGAATGATACTTGCTATTTAAGTCGATAGATATGTATATATATCTATATTTAAATATATACTTACACAGCTCACGGGTGTTGCCATATCAACGTGCATCCAAACGCCAGGATAGTCAAATCCCAAATGAGCGGCCACAAAGAGGCCGGCGCAGGAGGACTGCGCATTCTGACGATCCTGCAAGCAAATTAGGAAAAGAAAATTATTAAAAAATAAGGTAAGTAATAACAATTAAATATAAGCATAGTCTTACTTGATTGCTCGGATATTTTAAGGATAAGCAAATGACAAGCAAAAATTAATAAGTATATATAAAAGTGATACTTAAGTTGAATTTAAAATAAATAATTTATTCCATTTTAAAGCTTAGGGTCCAAATAATAAATGGAAAGGCTACATTTTGTTGTACTGATAAAAAAATAAATTAAATATCAGTTTAAATATACATTTAGACAGAGGCATGACTTTATAAACCTAGCTTATTTTTTGTATCCAGAATATATTGCTTAAAACTGTTTTCTGTCTGATTCTGCACATATTTTATGGTTAAAGAGTAAACGCAAAAAAAATGCAACAAGTAAATGGCAGCAGCACATTCGATATTAAAAAGTATCCTGTAGTGCAACGCAACAAGACGTTAGAAATACATACATATATAAATGTATATAAATATATATATATATATATATACATATATATCTATATAGAGATGTGCTAATGTCTAAATTATATGCCTTGCAATGGCAGCTACCCAGTAACGGAAACTGTCGCTCTACTAACTTTAGCGGAAATTACAACGTTTTAATGCCAGAGAGCATAAAGTAGCATAGCATAGCACAGTGGGCCAAAATATTTTTGCATCACAAAATATTGAACACATGTCACATTTAATGGAGATTTAACTTATTTCACTGAAGGATGCGTTACTGATTAATTTCAAAAATATGTAAAATTTAATAGATATTCTACAGTTTTAGGCTTCATTTATTTATATAAGTAAAAACATATAAAATGTTTAAAACATAGAGTATTTAACATCCAGGTTAAACGTTTTTGACCCACTGTCTTTAGCAACATATGAATAAAAAAAACCAATACATATACACATATGTACTTACAAGAAGCGTTTGCAGAAAGTTGCCAAAAAAAAATAAATAAAATAAAAAAACTACAAGAACAACAACAACATGCCTTGCAGTGAATATTGCATGACAACGCGCGATGGTCCAAGATGAAAATCACACACACACACACACATTCTTACTTGTGTAAGTACAGGCTACACGAAAAGACTTTCGTCATACAGCGGAAGTCAAATGCCGATTGATGCCAACCATTGCTGCCGCATAATGTTGTTGTTGCTGCTGCTGCTGCTGTTGTTGTTATTGTTGCTGTTGCTGTTTCTTCTGCTGTTATTGTTATTGCTGTTTCAACTGCTTTTGGCGAATTTAGCGCTAACAAACTTGAGCTGCCTTTGTTATGAAACTTGCCACAAAACTTAAAAACGTGTTTTGTGTGCAGCAAGTAACTCCCAAACAATTCGCTACTCCAATGGAATTGTGTGAATATGCGAATTATAAAATAATCGGATCTATTTGTTTCATAGTCTTACACTTTTTATGTGTCATCCAAAAATAGTCCAATTAAAATTGTGCAAGCATTATGAATGCCTTTCTCATTGAAGTTGCGTAAGCTGGCAAAACAAGCAAGTAAAATAAAAGACATTTTCGACATGGCTCGTAATACTGTTTATTTAACATTAGAATCTACTTAAATTCACATACAAAATATAAACTTTAAAGAGCACATTTTTGAAAACTCATAGATAAATGTTTGTTAATTAACTACATACAGAGCACTGAACCGTCGAATATGCCCATTTATAGTTGATTTTAATTAAAGGCTTTCAACAGTCTGCCAATTGGAATTGGTCTGGGTTTCGACACATTCACTCAATGCTGGAATCAACTCAGTCAACCAATCAGTCCGCCAACGCGACCTATGCGTTTCTATCAATAATGGCAAACATTTGTCAACATAATGTCATTAGCATTGATTGCATTACGCAACGCATTGATTGTGTGAGCCTTTTGTAAATAACCGAATAGCTAGGCAAACGCACACACGGCCACATATCAAGTTTGTCAATGGGTCGGCGACTAATTGCGGTTAGCTACGTGACCGCAGCCTGCCCCGAAACCAACGCCCAATATCCAATACTTCTGTCCCATACGCCACGTGTGTCACATACCAGAATCGATGGCAATTTTTGATTTGATGCTATCCGCAGTTGAAAGCGACGCGCACCATTTACGATTAACGTACATTTTAATTAGCAGACGAAATAAACGCGCCGTGTTGTCCATNTCGATGGCAATTTTTGATTTGATGCTATCCGCAGTTGAAAGCGACGCGCACCATTTACGATTAACGTACATTTTAATTAGCAGACGAAATAAACGCGCCGTGTTGTCCATGTTAAGGTAGGCTATCATTAAACAATTCCAAAATATGCCACGCCCTTAATTATAAGCTTGTCACAAATTGATTAACATAAGTGCGTTACTAACAAATTTTAACATGGGAATTAATATACTAAAATATGCAAAAAGCAACAAAAGGTTTTGAAGGAAGAAGCGAAAAGAGAAGCACAAAGCGAAAGCCAAAGTAATAACCTAAATAAGTAAATAGAGAGCTAGTAAAATCATGAAAAGCAAAGAGAGAAGCAATTTGAAATACAAAAATCTAAAAAGAAGAAGCGAATTGAGAAAAATGAGAAGCAAAATATAAACTACTGAGGCCAGAGGAGAAGTGAGAAGCCAAAGAAGAGCAAAACACAAACAAATGCTAGCATGAATATTCAACACCTAACTAAAACTAGGATTAAATCAATGTTTTTTTTGCAATTAAAGGGATCCTTAAATCTTCAAAGCTGCAACTTAAGCACTACACTATGCTTGAAAAAGATGATATCAATGGCAGGCATAAAACTTGCCACGGCACACGTTTCAAATACTATTCCCCGTAACGGGTGCGGGTCGGAAGGGCGGTAACTGCTGCCTTGCGGCATCAAAGTATTGGATGCCTTTGACTGGTTTCAGTATCAATTACACATTCATTCAGTGGGCGTCGCAAGGATTTGCCCCGTCTGACGATGACTGAGACTGTGCCTGGTCGCAAAGGCAACCCGATGAAGGCGACAACCGTTTTTATTCAATTTTCCCGTGATGTCGCCAGCGCTTTAAAAAGTTTTCGGCTAGGGGCAAGCGGCGCACGGGGCACGCAAAAGAGCACAACGAAAATATTAGAAACAGTCAATGCGAACGGCGGCAGGGTTTATTTTATTTTGTGCCCTCTCTTTTCACTTTTTTCAATTTCTTTGCTTGCCTAAGAGACGTGCAAAAGTTGAACGGAAACCAACACATAACAAGCGGAAAGATTTGTGTTAACAAAGTCGCCGGAGTTGGTTGATGGTGCCACCGCCCCCGTAAGTAGGCAACGGAAATCGCGGGACATTGCGCAAATTACGTGACTTACGGTTGAGCAGGCTGGCCGGGACTTAAAATCTGCATTTAAACCACTGAACCACCAAGCTCGGGCATTATTTATAAACTGTTCGCATTATTTAATCAACAGCACAGAAGACAAACACAAAACGCAACACCAACAAACAACCATATTTGACGCCTTGAGGTCGCTGCGTAAAAATACAAAAAAATATTCCAAACCATAAAAAAAAACTTTTGCACATAAAAAGTTCAATTTAATTCATTAAAAAGCGTAAAAAGTCGCCGTACAATTGAATTTAAAATGTTACCGCTTAATAAAAAATTACCAACTGCGATTCAGGCAGTAAGAAAATATCAACAAAAATAACAAATAAAAAAGTACATTTTTTGTGGGCTAACGAAGTATAAATACTCTGGTAGGGATAAAACTTGAATTTCAGCTTAATCAGATGCGTGACCAAAAGCGTGACCTTGGACCTTAGCACAATGTAATTTTATTTGCTGCACGCAACTTTAAATCAATAATCTTTTCAAATCCATTCAGTCGGAATCTTCAGTTTTTAAAAGATTTGTCAGATTACAAACCTGAAAAATTGTCTTTCCTTTACATATTTTTCAGCAAATGTACAGTACCACAAGCGAGAGTATTAAAAAAAAACAAAGAAAGCAATTACGCATACGCCGCTTGAGCCGCACACAAAAGACACACCGCAACACGTTTATCTAAAATTCATGTTCTCTGGCGGGTGCGCTGTCTGCTTTTTACGATTTAACATAAAAATCAATTACCAACAATGGTAACATTTCACAGTCATAAAATTTGAGGAACTTTACTTTGCGAAGTCCGCTGCTGTCTGTCGATTTTGTCTCTAAATTGAGAAACAATACGAAACGTTTAAATCATTTTATTGATTTATTTTTATTTTTTCCTGTTGTTTTTCTAGTTGTCAAACAAAAAAAAGTTTATCTTCGTCTTGCTTTTTAATATATATGCTTTTATATATAAATGTGGATATAAAATTATTGAATATTGAGCTCTCAGTTTTGCATTTCAAAAATTCCAAATTATAATATAATTTGAAGTTAAAATAAATAGTTTGCAATGCTATGAAATTCCTAATGGTTTCGAGCTATCTAAAATATTTAATTGAATTGATTAAATCCCCAACTTTTCACGAACTTTGTTGAAAAATTCTCAGCCTACGCAACATGTTAACCGCAGCCACAACAAGGCTAATGATGGCCTGACCTCGAAATCAAGCCCACAGCCGTATGCTGGCCGCACATAGTACACAAATCAGGAGCGGCGCACAACAAATTACAGTCAGTTATTTAAATGCCAGACTAATGGACAACACCCACCTAAGCTGTACCCATGGAACCGGCGAGCAACCTGGCAACGGAGCCACCAAATGCTCGTCAAAATGAGCCAACAACAGATGGCGCAAAAAAGCGCGAGAGCCATGGCGCAACGAGGCACCAACCACTAACAACACTCATAATCCGTCCATTTAGTGGGGAACTAGCGTTGAGCTGCCAAAGCACAAAAAACTCATGTAATTTAAACGCAACGCGTGAGAATTTGGATGGTATAAAACGCACAAAAAAAGAAAGGACGAAGGTTGCCATTTATATACCCTAGCTAAAAGAGAAGGATATTATAAGCGGTACTTAAATTGTTAAGGTAAATATGAAAAAAACAAGAGAATATACAAATAAATAAAAAAAAAATAATATATATATAAAAATCCAAATAATAACAATGGAACTAAGAAACGTCGGAAATTGATTAAAATTTTATATACATACTAATTTATACATACTATATTATAAATAATGCGTTTCTTTCAGTACTATTAAATAGTTGTTTATAAACATCAATTGTTATTTATATTTCGATCAAATTATTCATAAGTTACTTTATCATTCAGCTATCATAAAAGCCATTTACAGAATATGCCTGCAAGGGAATTAAATATTCGGCATCCCCCAGCAATTTCTGCTGGTTATCTTTTTTTGTTGTCTGTGGTCTCGACTCAACGTCTTTCTTTTTTTTGTTTGCATTAAACGTTGAATGCATTTTGAGTTTAAAGCACTTTATCACAGGCACATTGACAAAGTTCGCGCTGGCGTCACATAAAATGCAGAAAAAGGGAGTGGGAGGCTGGGCTGAGCGCTGGGGGCACTTGTTTTTGCCACTAAAGACAAAAACAACGAGCGTCAAAGTGGTCGAAAAATCAAACAGCCAGCAGCCAGCGAAAGGCATGAGGACGACAGCGGAGCCGTTGGAAGGGGCCACTGCCAGGCAGGTGACAGGCAGATTGTGGACTGGTAAAGGTAATGGAGGGGTACCTAAAGCGTCCACACCACTTGACCTCTCGCTGGCTGGCCCCTTGCTGCCCCCGGCTCCCCTAGTATTGTGGCACCTACGCACCCACCCAGGCGCAAGGCAACAGAGTTGTCCGACAGTCGCCCCTGGCGTGACAATGATGAATGACCATTGATCCGAAGCGTTTTAGACGTACAATAAGGTAACTCGATTTGGTTGCTGTTGTGGTGTACCTTGAGGCCCCTACGCACAACAACAGCCAGTTCCGATCCCCGACCTCAACACCCCCCCCAAAAATTCCCCATCCCATTACTATTACCAAGCGCAGATTGAACGCCAAAGTTTTTGATACATGTGAGCTGCAGAGCATGTGCGAGTGTGTGAGCTGCCTGGCATAAATCACAGTAATACTAATCAATCTTTAAACCGAACATGACGTCCATCATTTTTCGCAACATTGAAGCGATAAAAAAAATAAAGTTCGCCTGACCCTGACAAAGTTAATTAAAATTGTGTATTAGATATGTGCACAACCAACACACATTTTGGGTGTGTATATTTATGATTGGATCTGAGCTTATGCATTTCAGATGCGACATACATCAAAACAGTTAAAATGGTTGATGTGCCAAAAAACGAATTTCTTATGAAGTACTTGGTTAACCCAAAGATCTTACTTATTGCTTATCTCAAAAGGAATGTGCAAGCTTCAATTAACTGATTTAGAGCATAACAAACCGAATAACAAACTGAATTGTTATTTACATAAAATATTCTTTACCCTTACAAAGAAGGGATTATAGCTTATTATTTTTATAGGTTTCAGGTAACCGGACTACTATTTTATTCAAAAACTGGTTTGTTTTCCCGCGTAATCAAGCCTAAAGCTCGCATTTCTTTAACATACCACTAAATTTTACAAAACTAAGTTTACATAAGTTCCAATTAAATTTTGGTTAAGCCTAACTTTACTGAAGCCCTTATATTCTCAATTTGAGATTTGTATATTGAGCAGTATTTATTTTGTTTACAAACACAATTTGACAGATGACGCGGAAGTGGATGCTGAACTCTTATGGTTACATCATTTGGGTTTTTTTTTTGACAAATTGCCGACGCTAACACAGATAGTAACAGAGGCTATTAAAATAACAAAGTAATCTTATCAGGTATTAAATGGGCTTTGTAAAAGAAATGTACTTCAATAAAATTGGATATAAAAAATTGATAATTTGAGCCGATATTTTCGGACTGACACTTCGTTTTCATTCAAGTGTCACATTTTTTGCCCGAAACAAAAGCGATAACCGAAAAAAGGGCCACAAAACCGGTCTCTTCTGTGCTCACTCAGCCTTTAAAAGGTATAAATGTGTGTATGTATGTTGTTTGATGTGTGGCGTTTGGTTGTCAAGTGCTCGAAATTTTTCTTCCTTTTTTTATGTGTGTGTATTATGTGTGGGGTACTTACCGCTACAGAGTTTTTCATATCAGCAATAGCCGATGCAAACTCGGAAAAATGCAATTCGGGGCAATAAATAATGGGCGCCAATAAATCGCCGGATTTGCGTCCAGCTTGCAATGCCTTTGATTCCCATGGCTCCGAGTTTGTCAATATGGCGCCATGATACTTGCCTGTTGCAACGCCCTGCAAGCAGAAGAAAAGAGGTGAAAGTTGTGGTGTTAATCAAACTCNGTCCAGCTTGCAATGCCTTTGATTCCCATGGCTCCGAGTTTGTCAATATGGCGCCATGATACTTGCCTGTTGCAACGCCCTGCAAGCAGAAGAAAAGAAAAGAGGTGAAAGTTGTGGTGTTAATCAAAATCTATGTTTACAGAAACAAGATTTGCCAATTTTAACTTAGTAATCTCTGTTACGATATATCCATGCAAATTGATCGATAAATAAAATATAAATATAAATAAACCGGGTTTTAAGCATTTTTTAAGTTTAAGCTGATTGCGCCAAAAAGATATTCTAAGATTATGCTTTTTTCTCACAGATAGTTTCTATATCGGCTATATAACATATATTTAACATATTTTAAAATCTGTTAACAAAATACACAGAAGTTATTTATAAAAATGTTGTCTGTAGTCTTTCGGCTTTATGTTAATAGCAAGGCAACTTGGACCCCTCTATGCGATTCTCATGAATTCAAGTAATGCCTGCAGACATTTGGTGTTTTCAGTGTGTGTTGCTTAAAAATTATATTAGAAAAGTTTGTTTTAATAGTTAAGTGGTCTCCCTCACTCACTAGCTTCCTCTCCCTCCTACTTTGTCTCTCACTATCTATCCCTCTCTGACTCTGTATTATTACTCGCACCTCTTCTATTTTTTTACTCTACACTCATTTTTGTTAACATTATAATCGATTTCATTCATTCATTTCATTAGAAGAAAATGTCTAGAAAAAAATATAATTAAATATGTAGAAGGATATAGGAAAAAAATATCGCTTTAATGGGCGGCCATCGGAACTGATAGAAAACATGAACTATTTAAGCCGAATGCTAACAATAAAACTGTACAGCAACTAACAACAGTGAAGTGGAGGTCGGAGCTAGTGTGGGTTGCAGCGGAGTAGCGAAGCGGCGATGCATGGTTGCTAGCCAAAATTGCGAGCTTCCGACGCGACCAGCAATAAAAAGGTGCAACGTTATTTAGCACAAACACCACCCAGGCCAGGCCAGGCCAGGAACAGGAACAGGACCACGACCAGCACCGGTACCAGAACCAAGACTAGCCAAGACCAGCGCGTGTTCAACTACAGCTGGACAAATGAAAGTAAACCACTCGCACACACACACACACACACCCATACAGGCACAACAGCAACAACAATTGGTGTAACAAGCAGCAGCACTATAAAATGTAAAAGCACAAAAGTGTTGGCTGTTTTTCGTAGCTTGTTTTCAAATACCCTGTATAAATCAAACAAGTAGCGAGTGTTTTAAATAGTTGGAAAAACATGAACTGAATTTTCAATTATTCTGATTTCATTTCGATCTTGTTCTAAAAATCAGGAAATTCTGGTTTAAACTTTTAAAGGATTATAATTTTTTAAGTTTTTTCTTCCAGAAACAGAATACACATTTTAGAACCTCAACAAAAATTTGGAGCATCCTTTTATGTTTAGCACCAGGATTGGCGATATTTGAGAAAAGAGTTTGTATATGAATATTAGAAGCACAGAATGTTTATTTTGTGTTACCAAGCTCTTTTCTTTTAAAAAGAGTAAGCTACAGCGATAAAGATGGTACTCTCAGTGAATGGTTTTCCAACTTTTAAAACAAAACAAAATTTTGCCTCAACACATATTCGCTCAAAAACCAAAAACCCAATGAGAGGGTATATTTTGGACGATACTAGCTAAATTTTATACGTTATTGCTTTTGTTTCTTGTTATTGTTGGTATTGCTGTTGTTGCCGCAGTCGCAGTTGCGCCAATGTTGGCAATTAATATTATTGCATGTTGCAAAAGTGTGTTTGTGTGTGCGTGTGTGTGTGAGCAAGAGTGTGTAATGAAATTACACACAACAAGCGTCAAAACAAATTCTAACCGATTTCACAAAAATTTCATGAAAAACTAAAATTGTTGACTATTTCCGCCTAACAGTTTTACTTGCACTCAAACGGCTTACTTCCTTCTTTTATATATGTATATATTTTTTTGTTTTACTCAGGACAGGAGTCTTTAGCCATTTGTGTCTGTCCTGTTCCCGATCTCTGACCAGTTTCGATTTATTTCCCATCGAACCACAAATAACGCAAATTGGCATCATATTTTAAGCAAATTGCATTCAAGATTTATGGTAATTGTGCGCCAACCCAGCCAATGCCTCCTACTGCAGTAACAGCACCACCCGTGCCTCCGTCTCCTTCCCGTCCCGATGATAGCCTCGCCAAGCCAGCAACAACCGCATAACGGGTTTGCTTCATTGCCTTTGTTGTTGCTGTTGTGCATACGCGGTGGCCGCTGCTGCTTCTGTTGCTGCTGCTGCTGCTCGAAAAAACCAAATTTGCAATTTATTTTTGCCAATTAACCTCGTGACTTTTATAAAGCGTGGCATAAATTTTGCATTTAAGAAAGCTAGAAAAATGCACAGTACGGCCAAGAGCCACAAAATTCGTCAGGAAAAGGAACACGAGGCGAAACTCCTTTGGACAGCTGACTGGAAAATTTGATATGATATGATAGAATGAAACATAGCTCACATAAACCAACTGCACTGTACATTCAAAAGATATATTTTAAGATAGAACAAGAGAGCTTGACTTATGATCTTGTTCATATCGCAGAGCATGTAAAATAGTATTCACATGTTTATTGCAAGGTTTATTTAACACAAACAGAAAATGGAGATACTACTGCACTAAAAATTCGTAAGAATCAAATTAAAAGAGTTTTAAATCTATAAACTAACATTTAAAATATATTTTCTAAACTTTGAACTTTGAAATGAGACCATGACAACTTTAATAAGACCTACATGAAAGATAAGCTAGTGTGTTGCGTTGTGTCCACAATAGGAAAATTTGAACCTTTACATGCTACTACTACTTTCTACTTTGACAATGAATATAAAGTACCTAACAAGTGGTGTCAAAATAGTCCAGTTAATAAGTAATGCAAAGTAATACATTTTGTCTAGGTAAAGCATGGTATAGATAAACAAAAGCACCTATAACAAAATGCATTATAATGCTAACTGATCTTTAAAACATTACAAAATATTACAAAAAATAAACCAAACATTATATTTACTTACTTGAGCGCCCGTTAAGGTGGCCATATCGAGTATGATGTTTGCCTTAAGATCCTTGTTGGCAAAACAAACGCCATCGGCGAGCACCAAGCGACCTTCAGCATCCGTGTTATTGATTTCCACGGTCCGCCCTGAGTACAACGTGTGTATATCGTCGGGACTGCGCACAGAAGGTAAATTATAATATTACGAAACGGTTATGAAAGTAATAACTCAATTCCACTTACCGCGTAGCATTTGGACCCACAGAGTTCTCCGCCAAGCAGAAGACAGCATGCAAATTGTCCCTGAAACCACACTTGACGGCCGCATAGAAGGCACCGAGTATAGCAGCAGCACCGCCGCAGTCCCGTTTCATGCCCGGCATGGCAGTTTTACCCTTGATGCTCAGACCGCCGGTGTCGTAGACAATGCCCTTGCCCACCAAAGCAATCGTTTCTTGTGCGCCCTTGGGCTCGTGCGAGAGCACCACCAGAGCTGGCGGCACAGCCGCAGCCTTGCCCACGCCATAGATGCCGCCAAAGCCGCGCTCTTGCAGCTCCTCGCCGCGTATAATCTGCGGCTGCATTGAGAGCTCTTTGGCGAACTCGCTAACATTTTGAATAAAGTGATCTACATTCATCTCGTTGCAGGGCGTGTCCACAATGCGTGCAGCAAGGCGAATACCACGCGCCGTCTCGTGCAGGCACTTGAGCTCATCCTGGGTGAGAGGCTCCTCCTGAACGCAACCATCTTTGTCGATGACAACAAACTCCACGTTGACCACAGAGCGCGAGGATTGGCCATCGCCGCCATCAGTGGACGGTGACTTGGCGCCGTTGCCATTGCCGTTACCCGTTTTACGGGAGTAGAGTGGGAAGGCACGCACCACGCCACAGGCGCTGGCAAAGATGTTCTCGCGCTCGCAAACGAGCACAACACTCTCTTCGTTCACATTGAGCACATGATTCTTTACCAAGCGCGTTATTGAGTGCGCTCGCGAAGCTGTGTTGTGGCGCGAGGACTTCAATGGCAGCGCCGCGACTGTGGCCACGTCCAGATACAGAGAGCACTTGTCCGTGGGTGCTGGATGCAGACAGGCGATGGCATTCTTGAATGTCTCCTCGTTGACACGCGGCTCCAATTTGCTTGCGAGCTGGCCAAACTTGAGCAGATTCAAATGACGCAGCTGGCCAATGATTAGCACTGGCTGCACCTGCGGATCCGTGCGAGTAAGCGACGCGTTAAACTTGATGTCCGTGGCCATCTGCAAGGCGAATAAAATATAATTGAACCACTGAGTTTATAGCATTAAAGCCTGTGCTATCTTTACATTTTTAATCACGAATTTGGTACTATTTATGATACTCCAGATTGGCACATATAAACGACTTTGTACTGTAAATTTGTGCACATGACACAGTTTGATTGGAATTACTGATTTGACTCCCGTTCTAATCATTACCATGCGCGCCGCTGTCAAATCAGTTAGTGGGGTTTTAAAAAGTACGAGAGAAAATCTATTCTATGCATATCTACGGGCCTTGTTATAAAAAGCAACAAAAGCATTCTTAGTATTGAAGTATTACAAAAAGAAAATCTCTGAAATATTTGCTCTTATTTTTTTTTTTAATTTGATTTTAAAAAAGCACCAAATTATTGTACAAATAAATTAAATTATATTATAAAATCAAATTGATCTTTTAAACTAAAAAATTAAATATAAAGTGTATCTGTTGCCTAACATACCCCTGGCTAGGCCATCGCTTATTAGTCATAATAATACAAATATTTTAATCAACAAATAAAATATATATAATGCATAAAAGCAACAACGTCTGCAATTAGAGGCGGCAATAAAACGAAATTTAATAACAATTTCGACCGCCAGCAGCCTAATATGGCACAGCCTGATAAGCGCACAGATAATGAAATGTGTGACCGCTGGCGACGTCATCGATGCTAAAGCGCAATGACACGTTAAACGCAGTGACCTTGTGCGGAAGAAAGACCAACAAGTGGATCAGCGACTATCTAAATGGGGAGGGGGCGAATGCTATCAATTTAGACAATTCTTCTCCAATTTAACATAAGCGAAGCGGTATTTATATTTGTGCATTCATCGGGTTTATATAGCAACACAGACGGTTTATGCAAATAGCTTGTTTATTTTTAGAAATCCAATAAGCGAGCGCTTTCTCTTTGTTCGCAAAAATAAAAAACTGCTGACAACAGAAGATGCCTTCACACGCGTATGCACTTACCTTTCCAGTTGGCGTGCTATTGCTATAGCTGCGACAAAATATAGTGCGTATCGCTTTTGCAGTATGCAGCAAACGCATTTATATTATACCCGCAACTTCAAATAAATTTCGCTCCTTCACAAATCTTTGCAAATCTCGACGATGCTTCTTGGCTTGCAATTTTTGCCGGCTATCAGTATAATAGATATGGCAAAATCATCGATAAGCATTTGAAACGATAGTTTTTAAGTGCGATATATTGCAGCATTTGCCGCGCGTTAGCGCTGGAAGCAAACAAAATGTCTGGCAGCCCAACATCTTATTAAAAAAATTAATAATCATTAATTTTTGTATATAACAAGTGTGACTGAGCACTTAAACGTATTTGATATATTTGACTTTACCATTTGTATAGGTATTTGTATCTTTTAGCAATCATTAGGTCTGCCAATACCGCGCATCTCTAATGTTCCATGCAAACACAGACAACAGTCTGGCAACTCTCATTCTGATGGAAGCGTCGCTTATTATCCGAAACTGGAATGTAAACTTGCGCTTTATTTTAAATTTCCATTAAAATCTATAAATTAAGACATAATGGCCAACCAATTTGATTCGCGCAAACGTTTGATGGCAATGTTCCGAAATGAACTGCAATTGGAGCAACAGGAGAATGCTATTGCCAAGCAGAGCACCAAATTTCACAGCAATGTGGGTACGTATTTGCACTTTGAAAGCTATTACAAATAATTATTATTTAATGGCCCGCACAGCGGCAATTATGCAAAAAATTAAGCAACAACAACGTGATTGTGAGAAGCTGCATGCGCTGGTCAGCCAACGCAATGATCAACTCGAAACACGCAACGCTTTCGAGAAAGCAATGCGGGACAAGCTGGCGGAGGAGAAACAGCATTTAGCTGAGATGCAGACACAATTGGTCAATACCATAGAAGACCGCAGCGAACTCATGAGCAGGTGAGTGCTGGCAAGTTCAAATGTCAATGCATATATAACTATGATCGCTATCATGCTTGCAGCGTGCGCACCCTGAGTGAGGCCACCAATACGTATATCAACCCAAAGGCTTTGCCCGCACGTGTGAGGGGCGTGACGGTGTCACGAGCTGATAACCAGTGGATACCTTTCGATTATGATGCACAGAATCTAAAGGGCTTGGAGTCGCTGTGGACACAACTGCATCAGGTCAGTCCCAATGCCAGCAAGTGGCGCCAGCTATTGTCAACCAGTCACAGTGCCTCAGTGCCAGACTCGAGCGAAAAGGAAAACGCCAATGCTTCAATGGCATCAACAATTGAGATTGATCTAACCTTGCCGACGTGGAATGAATGATTGATTTGTATAGGAAATGCGTTCACAACAAATAATGAATTCGAGAGAGACCTACTTATATTATTCTATTTTAAACAGGCTGTACCGCAAGCGTCAGCTAATCTCACCAATTGTATTATCTTTAAGACCGTGTGTCTCGTATAGTAAATATATATGTTTTAAAAACTACTGCGAAATAAACAACACCTTAAACAGATAATAACCCGTTGAAGATTCTGATGATCACTAATTTACAAACTTTAAAATTGATTTTGCCCAGTAGGGAGATACTTTTGAAACATGAGATGAAAGTGTTATATTATAATATTTATTAATATTGGCTGGTAGAAAATAGATGAAGAGTTTCAATATACACACTTCCAATAATCTTATTAAAGTTGTTTACATTTTATTGTTGTTTGCAAGTTTAATTGTTTTATAATTGCCTGTTTCCGTTTCAATTTAGAATCTCACAATCAATATCAGACCATAGTTCTTAACTTCGCTATATATGCAGGTTGTGGAATCGTAATCGCAAATTTCAAACAAAACCTGTATGACATTATCAGGCAGTTGTTTTAATATAATAATGGTCTGTCGCTGAATCGGAAAGATCAGTGTCTGCTCGAGCTTCAATTCGAACGCGCGTAAAATGTTGACTGCACTCTTGCTAGCTGCATGCTCGATCATATTTCTATATCTATCCTATAAATATGCAGTCGGTCGTCCTGCAGGCTTTCCGCCGGGTCAGCCAAGCCAAACAGCGTCGACGCAACAGATTAACTGACTTGATCCTTTCAGGTCCTCCACGTTTGCCCATTTTTGGCAGCTACCTTTTTATGCTGTTGATCAACTATAAATATCTACACAAGGCCGCCTTGGTGCTCAGCAAGTGGTACAGATCGGACATTATTGGCCTGCATGTGGGCCCGTTCCCCGTGATCGTGGTGCACAGCGGAGAGGGCATACGCCAGATTCTGAATAATCAGGTCTACGACGGACGTCCGGCTCTCTTTTTGGGCAAAATGCGTGATCCTGGCGATTGTGTGCGAGGTGAGTTTCAACAATGGGTTGCTTTAACTAAAACCCTTTACATAAGGGTATGTATATAAGTGACAAGCAATGGCAAAAAAATGGGTCTTTCCATTTTAAACAAAGAAAAAAAATTTGATTTATAATTATTGTTTTTATTTTTAATAGTATGTAAAGATTTTTTAAGTTTTAAATATTTTATTTTATTTATAATTATTGTTTTTATTTTTAATTATTTCTTTGGTAAAAGTGTTTATGTTTTAAATATTTTTCGATTCAGGGTTTGGTTCGTCTGATACATCAAGTTGATCGCTTCAAGTTTTGCTTTATACGTATATTTTCTTTATTTTTCAAACCAGTTTTAGTTTTGGCTCTGCTTGCCACCCTTGAATAGACCCTCACCTGCTACCAAGTTTCTAAAGAGATTCCCTTTTGTATGCCCTGAAAATGGTTGTTTGCAAATTTATAAGCGGACAATGACCCCCTTCCGGCCCCTAGAACTTCTCATCCCTATCAACTTCAATACTCAAGATATTTCTGGCTGTTGGTATATTATTTAAACTTATCTCCTCATTTTCCCAAAATTGATAAACGCTTATCTCGTAGACTTTAAAAGTAAGAGCAAGAAACTGCGTAAAAGATTTCTGACCTAGTATATTTCGGAATACAGTGAATCTGCTAGATGCTTTGAATTTAGGGATTGAAATGTTTATGAAGACAGATCGCACGGCTTAGGGTATTTCTTAGGCGGATTAGAGTTTTCTTACTTGTTATTTTGATAATACTATTATTATTGTTGTCGAGCCCCTGGCGAATTGGCTTGTGGTAGTACTTGGTGATAAGCTTTATCGCTTTTGAGAACTGAATCAATAAACCTTTATAACCCGCCAAGCTAAGAAAAGAGAGATTGCACGAGTTTGGTTTAATTCGTTGACATAGAGATAATTGTTTGTTCTAGGTATATTCTTTCAGGAGGGAGTACTCTGGAAAGAACAACGTCGCTTTATTCTCCGCTATCTGCGTGATTTCGGTTTCGGTCGTCGATTCGATCAACTGGAGCTGATTATAAAGGAGGAGATAACCGACATGCTGGACCTAATACGCAATGGTCCACGCTTTGAGCACGAGCACCATCTGGTCAAGCCGGGCGGGTACAGAGTCCAGTTGCCATTGCTGTTCAATCCCTTCTCGGCCAACAGCCACTTCAACATTGTCTACAACGAGCGCCTCTCCCGACCCGAAATGGCCAAGTTGGTGAAGCTGGTTCAATTGGGTCTGCAGTTCCAGCGCAATGCCGATGACTATGGCAGACTGTTGAGTATCATACCCTGGATACGGCACATTTGGCCCGAGGCGAGCGGATATAACAAACTGACCGAGGCCAATCTATATATACATGAATACTTCTCGGAGTTCGTCGATCGCCACATAGACACCTACGATGAGGGCAGCGAGCGCAATTTCCTGGATCTCTACATAGCCCAAATGATGAAGGGCCCCCCGAAAGAGTTCGGCTTCAATCGCATGCAGTTCATTATGGGTCTCGTGGACTTCTCATTTCCCGCCTTCACGGCTGTGGGCGTACAGTTGTCCCTGCTTATCCAGTACCTGATGCTATATCCCGAAGTCGCCAAACGCGTTCAGCGCGAGATCGATGATGTGGTGGGCAGCGGTCGCTTGCCCACGCTGGAGGATCGCAAAAATATGCCCTACACGGAGGCCACAATCCGTGAGAACCTGCGCATCGAGACTTTGGTACCATCGGATGTCCCGCACAAAACCCTGGAGGACACCGAGCTGATGGGCTATCGCATACCCAAAGTGAGTCTAACTAAAACAGGCAAAAGCAACTAGGAGCCCTGCTGACCGGGTGTACCCGATTGTGCAATGCTCGTTCACAGTAAAGTCTTAATACTCTTTCAAAGGGTGAAAAAAGTATGTTATGTTTGTGCAATCTCCGTTTCAAAGAGTGAAAAAAGTATGTTATGTTTGTCCGTTTTCACGCCCGTCCGTACATATATATATACATATATCAGATAAAGTGTTAAGGGTTTTGGAAGTACGCCCACTGGGCGCAATTATTTATAATTTATCTGTCCGTTTGTTCGAACAAATTCAATTTTTTCGCCGTTAATTAAACTTGCAATATATACAAATGCAATATACAGCAGTAGCTCGTATTATCTCTTACAAATATATAGGGCTCAACTATAACTAACCTACTATAACCTTATCAAAGGAAAACCAATTTTATTGATTCATTTTATATTTAAGATGCATGCATTATTAAAAATCAAGTTTTTTTATCCCTACTCACTAATTTAGGATATATATTTAGAATTTACAATTTATATTAATTTTTTATTTGTTTAATATAAATTGCGATATATCCTATATGGTTGATTTTCTACAAACCCAATTGAAACATCATATTAAAACTTTTTGCGATTTTAAAACAAGGTCAAAAGTAATCGGTTTGAAAAATTGTTTATGTCTAGCTTTAATACTAAGCAAGAGACGAAGTTTTATAAAATATACCATATTCCAAGCCTCTCAAGCTACAATAATGGCGTACAAATGAAGTTTATATGGACAGACGGAAGGACAGCACCCACCCAATGTACTCCATTGACTTTGTGAACGAGTACAAAAGTTTTATATCCATTAAATTTTTCAATTTTTCCATCAAATTTTCAGGGTACAGTGGTCATTCCCAGTCTGTATGCCTATCACACGGATAAACGGATTTGGTCGGATCCAGAAAATTTTCGGCCGGAGCGTTTTTTGGATGCCGAGGGCAAATTGTGCCTCAAGCTGGATGTGTCCTTGCCATTCGGAGCTGGGAAGCGCCTGTGCGCCGGCGAGACTTTTGCCCGAAACATGCTCTTCCTGATGACCGCAGCGATGCTGCAGAATTTTGACTACACCCTGGCGCCGGGCGACACCCTGCCAGACCTCTCCAAAAACAACAATGGCCTAATTATAACGCCCCCCGACTTTTGGGTGCAACTAAAAGAGCGTTCGATTTAGTCTAAGCATGTATGTATTTATGAAAACAATTAGAGCACTCCTCCCTATTGCAGCACTACTTTTTGTGATGGGCTTTCATTCATGTCTGTGGTTATGAAGTTGGACTATATGGCTCCTAAGATCGCCATCATAGTCGTCGTCGTCTTCGGAACTTAGCTCCATAGCACGCACATCTGGTGGAGAACCCCATCTGTCCTGCGCAGATAGTTCGATATGCAAGTTTGGGTTCATTCCATTATCGCTCTCAAAAGCCAATTCCATTTCCGTCTTGAGTTTCCTTAGATTTTCAGTGAAATTGAGAAAATCTTTGGTAACTTCTCGATTTAAGTACAATATTTCCGACATTTTAACGACAGGATTATTTGCTCCAGCAATTTTTAAATCGTCGGTCAAGTTTGCATAGTCTCTGTGCACAAGGATTCAATTTCAATATCCTTTATATACATATGTGTGTAAAACTTACTTACATATGGTTTGGATCCATTTTTGTTAAATATATATTTATAAATACATATATATATTTTTATAGGCTGTTTTGGCTGCAAGCCAGTTTTACACTGAATATCTACAATACTTATTAAGCATAAGCAAAGCAAACAAAAGTCGCACATAAAACAAGGCCTACTTTCTGCATTCCTCTAACTGAACTTCCGAATGAAAATCTTGATGAATATGGGAAAATGGACCTTTCATGAATTTTGGATTCCCCCAG
>SCDT01002796.1:0-11396 GCA_004143765.1 Drosophila melanica
TAATTTGTAAATAATAAATAAAAAAAAAAAATAATAATTTCCATAATTTGTTTTATGTGTACAGTACAACATTTAATTGTAAAATTTGTTGTTTGAGGTTTATAAATAAAATTATATTAATTTTGTATTTTGTTTTTCAGTAATATTGGAAAAATATTTCTCTAATAAAATATGCAGATGATGTAAAATAAATTTAAATAAAACTTCTTGTTTAATTGTAAAATTTGTAGTTTCAAGTTTTATAAATAAAAAATTTTTATTTTGTTTTTCAGTATTTTTTTCCAATATTCCTTTAATGAAATATGCAAATTTTGTGTATATGTTATTTTCCTATATCAACTTTCAAATTGGTATTGGACTCTAGATTTGGATATTTAGCCTTATTTAATTAAACTTATGGTAATGGATTCTCTAATGTTATAGCACAGGTTTTGCAACAACCTGCGTTGAAAAATGAAAAATTCAATCTGAACGCAACAACTGCGCTCAGCTTCTCACTTAATAAATCAAAATATGACGACACGCACGCGTTGGCCAATAAATTTGCTGGCTGTTTAAACGTTCCTAATTTAAATGCTAAACCGAATATCGAGAAACATGCTCCGAAAATACATATTAATAAACTATTTGCATGCAAACGACAAAAGCGACAAGAACTTGGCTAAAAAGCGCGAAACAACACGAAAATTAAGGTGTAGCCAGTTAATAATTTTTCACATTTGTGTAGAGCATTTGCATGATAAAACAAATATGAGTTGCCAAAAAAAAAGTTTTTATAAATAAACAAAATTGAGCAAAATGTATCTCACGGATACCACAAGCTCTCGCTGGATGTGATGAATGAATGACAACTGGAATGGGGGGAAAAGAAAATAGCTGCTTGCCGTACAAATGTGTGAATTTAATGTTTTGCATTGTTATTGCTTATTGCATTTCGTGTAGATTTTCCAAAACTGTGCAATTCGTTTGAATTTTCTTTTATTTGTTTGAATTTTCAAGTGCACTTTTGACGGCTGCCAAATTAATTGGAATTTTCAAATTCGAAAGTGTACGAAAAAGGCTTTTAAGAATACTTAATTAAGAATAAAGATGGATAATTTGGAGTAATACAGTAACGTCTATTCTATTAGTCATACGTGCTGTAAATAATCGATAATATTTCATAAGATTAAAGACAGACATTATATAAGCAGATGACAATTTCTTTATGAGTAAACAATTTCTGATTGGTGTTTACTTTGTCAGGCATAAAAGTAAAGCATAAACAAATCAATTCGATACGGGTATAAAAAATTGTTTGTATATTATTAATCATATTGTTATAATTAATAAGCACATTAGTTGCATTTACTTATCAACCTTAAATCGATATAATGTCACTTGAATGAAGCTATATATACATATATATCCGTTTAGTTGAGCTATGCTTGAACTGGGCTTAGCCGGCGGCATTTGCAACTCACCTGTATAAATTATGAATGTGTGTCACTATCGCAGATGCGTATCCGTGTTGTGATTCTCTTATTTGTTGTTGCTGTGTCGGTTCTTTTGTACATTTGCTGTGCTTTCAGTTAGCCACACAGAAAAGCAACAAAAAGTTGAGTTGAGTTTGTTTTTTGTTTTTTATTTTACCCTTCGATTGGCGAAACTCTTCAGCGGATTTTCAGACATGTGCCACACACACACTCACAGGCACACTCACTCACTCGCACACACACGCACACACTGCCGGGCAGCGCACTCAAATCTATGTATTTCTATGTGTGTGTGTGTATGTGTATTTGCGGCATAAACGAAAATAACTGCGACCACAGACAAGCAACAAATTTTCATACGCACTGTTAGCAAAAACACGTGTTGCAATTCTCAGCGAAATTTTCCGCTTTCGCGACTTAAATTAATTGTGTACAATGGTTTCAAACAACAACAACCAGTAGAAGCAGAAGAACAACAAACACTAGAGCCAACTTTTTGAACGATTGATTAAACTTTTCGGTGGCTGTCGCCGCTTTTTATGATATTATGTGCGCACGTTCTCGACTTATGCGCGCTTTTCAGTGCTCGGCCATATTCTATTTCTATGCAAAATCGGTTTGTGCGCGGAGACTTTTGATTTATGCATCGGACATTTGTTTATTGCTGCTGAATTCAGATCGGTGCCGGCGGTGCCGTCGTTCATCGCACGAGCGACATCAACAATGAGTAACAAATTCGAGCCAAGAGCTGTGAACGACAAACGGCGAACGACGAACGACCAACTGCAAACTGCGAACCGCACGCGAGCAACGCAAGAGAGAAACTGAACGCAGAGCGTTCGAAAAAAGAAAAGGCCAAACGCAATGGCCAACCAGTCGTGCGGGCGCTACGCATGTATTGGTGTCCATACAGCTGTGTGTGTGCGAGAGTCTGTTGGTGGTTGCTACCGCCAGACGGTTGCGGGAGCGAGAAGGCAATTGCCTAACGCAGCTACAGTTCTTGTCAAACTGTGCTCTGCAAACGCAGCGAGTCACGCAAATCGCTCAATTAGAGAGAGAGGCACCTAAAGTGGTGGCCCCAAATAAAGATATACACAGTCAATTATGACACATGTGTATATATTTAGTAACCCCCGTTAAAAAAAAGTTTTAATAAAATTGTTTCATTTGTTGCTATAAATAGCTATAAATTAATTTTTGTTCAACAAACAAATAATTTTTTCATTGAAAACTGAGCTTTCTTATAGTGCTTTGTGATGTCTGTTTAGAAAATTTAAAGTGAGTTGATCGTTAAACTTACTTAGCCGAGCACACTTTTTGGCCCACCACTGTAAATTGTATTTAGCTCAGCATCTGTTGCTCTCTGCAGTTTGAAAGCCACTGTAAACTCTCCGGTAAAGGCACAGCTGTGTGCGAATGAGACAATAAGCAAACAGGTTATGTTCTGTAACTAACCTACACTTTGTTTTTGCTGGCACCGCCTACTCCAAGCTACCTGTTTACACACACACACACACACGCACACACAAACACACACGAAGCGCACCAGAGCTGGCAATAACAAAGCGCTGATTGGTCAGCTGTGCTGGCACCCGACATGCGCAATGGCCGCCATATTGATATTGATAAATGAGAGTATATACGCACACACACATATGCATATACAAAGGCAGGACGGTAAATGTACTTATATATGCAAGTACATATGCAGTATTTAATTGCAGTGTGGCTCGTAGGCCTGAATGCCACCTTGCCACTCCTGTGGCAAGGATGCTACTGAATTTCAGCTCCGGTTGAATTTTCCTTTAATTATGATACTCTTTGTATTTCATTTCCATTGCTGTTCGCACTGCAATAATTGCAAATGCGTACCGTTATATTTGTTGTTGTTCCGCAATAATTTTTGAGGATTACCTTTTGTGGCTGAGCCTTAAAAATGTGGTTACTGGCTTATCTGCCGTTGCGGCTTCTTCTCTTTAATTTGACCAGGTTGCAGCTTATCAACCGCGAAAATCTTTTTTTTAAGGGTTTGCTTATCTGGTTTTGGAATTGGGAGCTGGGCATAGTTACTGTTATGAAATAACTAACCACAAAAGACTCATTTATGCTACCAAAGAAGCAAGAAAGAGCTTTTAGACACAATATTAAATATTCAAAAAAAATTATATTAAAAATAAAAGAATACAAAATTTCTCTACTATGCTATTGTTTTTTTTAAATAATATATAATATTTAAAAATAACATTGTTGCAAAAATACACATAATATTAGCTTAAACACAGATTTATTTTAATAAACAATTTTTTCTTTAATTTTTAGCCTGGCTTTATTTGTCTACATAAAAATTCAGAATATTTTTTTTCAATATTTTCATTAAGAATGCATGTATTCTAAATGCATGATCAATATATTGAAAAAAGATGATCGTTTCACTTTTGTCTATTTATGGAAGTTTACAAAAATTAAGTCTTATAAATCATCTGAAAATGTGCCAAATTTGTAAAATACATTTTATCAATTTTTTTTTAATTGAATAAATTTTCTATATATGTATGTACATATGTCACAAGACAACAAATAAAATGTGTTTCATAGTTTCAAACAGATAATCAGAGACCACCCATGTGATAAAAGAAATCAGAAAATCTAAACGTATATCACCAAAAACCCGATTACAAATCATAAAAACAAATTAAACTACCGAGAAGCTCGATCACAATGCAGAGTTGATTAGATTTACGGTTGTGTGACAGGCGCCAGGCTGATCGGAGACTCGTTGAAGGTGGCTGGAGATATTCGAGAACTTTAGCGAATTGCGTATCGATTACAGTGCGGAGCCGTGGAATGTCGGAAAATTTGAAAATGCCCATTCAACAAAAATTTTGGCGCCAGCCAAAATAAGTGTTAGGGTATTAGGGAATCATCAAATTTACATAATAACAGATCATGTTTCGATGGCCAATAAAACGAGCACTGCGACAACTGTTGGAAATGTCAAAATAGCCAAAGGAACATAAAAAACAACAACGTAAAAACTTAAATAAATAAATAAATGATCCCGCAATATGTTAATGAAAAGACGAAGATAAGAATCTTGTACAACATGAATGGGAAAACGAGATGCAGCAGCGATCAACACCACATTCTGTGGTGAGCGAGCAGATGTGAAAAGAAAGTGTCGGACAGATGGACAGACGGTCGCGACATCGTCATCTGGTTGATGGGGGGGCCTATTCCGAAATGCCCAAATCTTCGGGTGTTAAAAATGAAGATAATAACGAGTGTGGCGCACGCACGCGCCATCTCTAGGAAAGTCACCTGCTGTGCCGTCCCAGACACCAGCGTTGTTTGGTAAACAAAGCACCTTTTAGCCGGGCCCCCTCACCCGACGGCGACGGCGCCCCCACAATTGCATGAGGAATGGCCAAGAAATTATTAGAAGAGCCTTCATAAACGTTCATAGATAGTCTTGATTTCTTCTTCTTCTTCGTCATTCCAAAAATATATATGCGCACATTGTAAATCAGTTGGAACTGTGTGTTCGCGTCGTTATTAATTTAGTTGAAACGATTATTAATTTTGGGTCATAAATCTTCAGACCAGGCGGACGCCGCTTGAGTCCAGCCCCGGAGATCGGCTGCCCGTCGAATCGAACTCTGCTGGAGTTTGGGGTACGTGTGGGTAATTAGCGTTGAATATCTGAGATGCCCTTTTGACCAAATTGTGGCTATTGTTGGGCCTGAATGGCTTGCAGCGAGTTAACCAGATTTATTCGTGCCATGCTAGTTGTTAAGAAGCTGTCGATAAAGATCATAAACAGGTTGATAAAGCTTAAAACAATACGGATAGATATTTTGGAGTTTTGGTAATGTAGTTAAACAATAATTAACAGGATATATTTTGCGATGATTATTTTATTTTTAAAGGAAACAGGGAAAATAATAGAGTAATTCATTACTTGATTTTATATTTTGCAGAGATTTCAACTTAAATTTAAGTAAAAATTTATTTGTAAGCTTTTATGATTTTTCATTAGAGAATGTCATAGTCGGTGACACCCGACTGCACTCTTGTTAATTTTTTATTGTTATCACCAGACGTTAAAAAATTCTGATTACTTTTAGCCCAATTAAGTTTCTAAACAACAAGGATTAGTGAATATAAGAAAATCTAATTGAAAAGATCAAATATTAAAATTATTTATTTTACTATAGTTTCTTAATGTGTAACACATTAAAGGATATATTTGCCACGCCTTAGGCAATATATATATATATATATAATGTATATATTTATATCGCAAAGGATTAGACACGACCTCGTGACACGCTCCTTAGTGAAATTTCTGGAAAATTCACTGAAGAAGAAGCGAGGCATACGGAAAACGATTGCACTCCGAATTGGTCCCAAAAACTATGATTCCCAAAAGAACAAGCGTTTCTCTGGCACTGTTGAATTGAAGCACATCCCACCTGCCAAGATAATGGTGTGCATTCAAAAGCCAATTCCCAATTCATGGATGCGGACGCACCAAAGAAGCTTAGCAAGAGCAACAAGTGAGATTGTTGTAGTCGGGACCGCCCGACTAGTAGGTACCCTGAACTCAGCTCTCGGCTTTTGATAAGTTTTGAGGTGGTTAAATGTTAAAAAAAGAAGAAGCGTTACATAAATATCAATACAAAAAAGAAACATTCCACACCGGGACTCGAACCGCCGATCCTTCTTCTTCTGCAAAGCTGTAACCGACTGCACCAATCCATCATTTAATTTACTTATGATATAACACAACTTAACTATCGCAACAAAATTTCATATTTATCATAAAAACATTAAACTTTCGTAATAATTATCAATGATATAATAATATAATCAAGCTGATGAAGAAACTGGCCAAGTTTTCCGCATCTGTTGGGCAACGGCCTGAACAAGGCTGACAAATTTCCCGATCTGTTGTCGCACCGAGCGTCGATAATGAGCTAAATTGAGCAGGTCAAGTCCACTTTAAGGTTCCCTATAAAGAAGATCCTGAAGCAGGATGAGCACACGCAGGAGTTTAGCTTGTCGATCAATTTCTTGGCCTCCATGCTAAAGAAGAACTGACAGAAATTGTATATCAAATCAACATAAATTTGATTTCTATGCTAACAAAAAAAAATAATAAAATAAAATAAAATAAAAAGTAATAAAAATAAAATTTTTATGAATGTAGTTTCGACTATATAAAGTCTTAGTTTTAAGCTATTAAATTAAATTAAATTATTTTATATTTGTCACCCAGTTAAAAGATTCTTTTCATTATCAGTTATACTTGATTTCCAACCCAATCGAAAGGTTCGAAACAATCCGCCTTCGCCGATGCATCGCAACGTTAGCCGGAAACCTAAGAGTTCACTCGCACGCCTCCTTCCCGGAGGAGGCAGTCCGCTTAGAATCGCCGCATAATATAATTGGTCCGGCAATTCAATTACCAATGCACGTTCAGCGAGGTGTTTTGGGTCCGGGTGATTATGCAATTGCCGTGTAATTTGCCACAATTATTCATATTAAAAATGAGTTAGGCCCCGGTCCGGTTGGCGGGCACTGCGGTCCGCGGGGGGTGGTGGCCAGCAAGCAATTTTCACGCGTAGGTAACTTTAAACGGCGACGGGCCCGGTATTATAATCGCCGGCACATAAATATTACAAGCGTCTGACAACTGAAAATTATCTGCTTCACTCACGAGCCATTTAAATCAATTTTACACTTCGGATTTCAGAGGCGGCCCCAGCTAGGCGGAAAAGGATCCGAAGCGACGGGTTGCGGGAAATTGAAATTTATTGAAAAAATGATGACAAACGAACGAAAATAAGCGCATGCGGCAGCTGCAAGGTGGTCCCGGAGGTGTGACGTGAGAAGCTGAAATTTAAGGCCACCACTTGAATGAATATACGGCCAAGATAGGCCCTGATTAGAGTTGTCAGGTGTGCCCAACAAATTGATAAAATTTTTTTGTGAACGATTTAATACAAGTCTAAAAAACAGACTCTAAAAAGTCTTATAATATTGATCAGGATGGAATCGGTTTTCGATCCTAAATAATAAAGTTTATATAATCTTGATCAGGAGCGACTCGGCTGTGGATCCTGATTAAAATAATATAAGTTTTTTAGGATGTGTTCGTCCGATTTTTTATTTACAGTTGACTATTAATTTAATAAGAAATTAGAAAAACGCAGCAAATAATATAAAGAATTTCTATTCGTTTTTTCCTGATTAAGAAAAATAAAATTTAAAATAGAACAAAAAAAAGTGCCGCGTGTCAGGCGACAAAATTGTCTACAAAAGTGAACGCTAGTTAAACCAAAACTTTTTTTTAAAATTTTGATTTGAAAAATTATAAAATATTATAAAAATAAATAACGATATATAAAAGCTTTTCGATTCATTAAATTGCAGTCTCAAATAACACACAAATAAACGAGAAATTTAATAAATTAACGAGGTTTTTTGAGTAAACAGCAAGTTTGTTAAGAATAATTCTCAGTTATCCGGACTCTACTTTAAGTTAGACAGCGTTTAACTTAAATGGATTTTGACCAAGCTTTTACTAAATTCGAATAACACATTTTTGTTTGATTTAAGATCAGATAATCTCAGAATAGTTCCTGCAGAAACATTTGCGGGTTTGCATATTTAATGATCATCTTTTTGTGAACTAGACACTTGGCAACTCTGGCCGTGGCTCACATTTTGCATTGGTGTCATAAACGTTGCCTGGCATTCTGCGTCGCCGTCACCGTCACCGTACCACGCCACGCGGCTGGGCCCCCCAACTTGGACAGTTTGCGAAACGTTTAAACCAACAATTACGCGAGCATAAATCAAACAGTCGAGTAGTGTGTGTCGGGCCGGGCGGGCGGTCCAGTCGCGAGAGTCAGTCGCGTGCAGTTCGCGAACTGGAAATGGAGGAGACGTCAGGAGCTGGCACCGACTGGCGATGGTGTTGCTGATGATGCTGCTGCCGCTGCTGCTGCTGCTGCTGCCGATGACGATCTGAAAAGGTTGCCTGGAATGTTACACCAGCAGCCGAGTGCAGCTCCGACACCGACAACCGACACCATCTGCTGTCACAGCGGCAACGCCTCAGTCCCAGTTGGACGATAGCAGCTCCAGCTCCAGCTTCAGCTTCAGCTCCAGCTTCAGCTCATTCCTTATTGGTTTCAGGTGTCAATAAATAATGGCGCTGGACGACGTCGCAGCTGGCGCGGCACTTGCTGATCTCGTTGCGATTAGATTGCGTTCGGCTCCACTCCCCGCGCAGCTCTCAGCAAATTTAAATAATTTTCATATTAATAAAACACTTTAAAAACAATTTGCACTGCCGCCTAATTGAACGCTGCCGACGCGAAATCGCAACGCGCTGTTGGCGCATGCGCCGCGGGTTTCTGTCCAGAAGAAGCCACTGAGCCTTGGATCCATCTCTGAACGAGACGCTGGAATTCTGAATTAAAGTCAAATAATAAAGTTTGATATATATAAAAAGTCTTTTTTCCTGATTAACTAACTAGAAAATAATTAGTAAAGGAACAACTCGGAAATTGTAAAAGATTATTCATTTATGGACTAAAATATGGATTTTCTTTTTTTCTTTGGGGGCAACATTCCAAATAGGAGCCTTTCGGCTTGGTCAGCCAAAGGGCAGCTAGTCAGCTCATACTTATTAATGTGTTTTTTAGCCCTGATTTGAGTTACGAGCATTTGTAGTACTGCTTTATATTTAAAAAAAAACTCAATAATTCTGTTTCAAATAACAACTGCTATTTCCAATTTACCTTTGCTGATATTCTTTTTATAACTAATTGAATTTTCAAATAACCAAAGTTCAAATCTCAGAAGTCGATTGTATAATATGCAATGTTAATTTCTAAATAAGCACAAACTATTTGTTTCTTAAGGATATTCAAAAATGTTGTTTAAGTAGAATTTTGTCTTTAGGAAAGTCATCTTCTCCAAACATATTTGGAGTGAGAACACCTTTGTATAGAAAGTGCCAGCATGGAATACACTAGATATTATGTAGATAAAAGTAATTAATAAATTATTTAGATTATAATAACTAATATTCATTTCTCTACTAATATTCTCTACTAATATTCTCTACTAATATTCATTTCTCTACTAAATATTATGCCACTTAAGAAAATCAAAGAGTACTTCTATGTTATCTTTCCCCAATGATCGGAGAGTAGAGGAACTGAAAACAAGAAATCAGAAATACAAGGCCTACTTTAAAGCAGAGTCTTATTTATGTTGTTATTAAAAATAATTTCACTGTTTTCCTAAAATCAATGTAAACTCAGTTTTGTTACCTATTTTTTAAACTAAGTGCAATCCCCACTAAAAAATCAATTAAATAATATTTTTAAATGCTGTAATTAATCCCATTTGTCTGTAAATTTTAACTTCTTTAGATAACTACTGTGCATATTGATCTAACCCTAAAGTTAACTGTTATTCTCCTTTATACTAAAATCTTATTTATATATGCCTTGAAAATCAACGTAGTTCAAATCTACCCACTCTCTCTCCCGTGTTTATAGAGTGTATGCATGGGAGTAGTGCCGAAAGCAATTAGTTTTTCCCACTTGTAGGTGACTTTCCCACTGTTCGATTTAATAATCGTTTTGGCATTTATAAATAACCAATTTCCTTTTTGATTCGTTCGATTCGCTACCCGATTTGCTGTCCCATGCAAAATCCACACGCAGTTGCCCCCGCGAGGGGCATTCGAGTTCGAATCGAAGCCGTTGAATAAATCAACGCCACAAATACACAAAAATTGAATTGTGGCCATGGCTCGCGGCGCTTGACCGCCTGCCCCCGGAACGCAGTTGGTGCGAGTGGGTCCGGTCCGCAGCCAGGCCGGCTGCCAAAGGTGTTAATATTCAATTAAAATTCTAGGGATACAGCTCGGAGAATGCCTAATAAATTAGCGCTCAACAAGCGAGTTGCCAATTTCAATTTGTTTTCGTATCATTTTTCTCTCCGTCTGTCCGGGGCTGGCCCGCCTGGCAGAGTCCGCGTCAGTTGCTTGGGGACCGGCTGCATTATTTATTGAGCTGCGCAGGTGGCAAGGGATTACGGCTTGAAGCAGCCACAATTGAGATTGGCTTTTCTCACACATCTGTTAGCTGCAACGAGTAGAAACTTTTTTTGTTAGATTGAAGCGGACGAGCTAATAAGCCAAGTTGTCAAATGTAAACAAAATCTACATCGATCCGATCGCGAACTGACTCGTGCCACAGTTGGAGCCGCTCGCTGCGTGCGATCTTGTAATCGATGTTGTACTTAGTCGGACATTTGTACTTGCAACACGGCACGCCACGATATCGATTTAATGGACCCACAGCCACAAACGAACGAACGAACGAACGAACGAACGAACGAACGAACGAACGATTGACGGCACACACAAAATGCCCCATGCCACAAACGGAGACACAGCCGGAGACGGTCGCGCCACTCGAAGCCCGATTTGGGCTGCAACAGCGCGATATTTATCGCCGATAGTGGGACTGAGACCCGTGGGGTCGAGTGCGCCTTAATGTGCGCTTATTTGTTCGGATTACGCATGCGGCACAGTGGGCACATTGAGTGTTTTTCGTATTAAAATATATAGAATAAAAAAAAATATGTGGTACGACACAAAAGGAACGATAGCTAAATCAAATTTTTTCAATTTAAAATTTTTTGGGGCTTTGTCGTAAAAATTCTTAGAAATATTTGCTATTTTTTAAAGATTTAAAGATTATATTCTTCATATAAACTATATTTATGCAAATGGTTTTGTGGCAAATTTCAGAGCATTTTTCTATAAATCAATAATTAAATAAATAATGCAGCCGGTCCCCAAGCAACTGACGCGGACTCTGCCAGGCGGGC
>SCDT01002797.1:0-11394 GCA_004143765.1 Drosophila melanica
CTTTTGCGCTGCTATTTCAGGTAAGTTCTGAACTAGTTCCTCACATTCCGCAAAATGCACATTTAAAAGCGAGTAAGCACGTTGCAATCGTGTGCAATATTGCATAAACACATTTTTAAAAAAAGTACGAAGGCTCGAACCCAACCTAGAAACTACCACATATCTAAGCTGCGTATTAGACCAGGCAACTTCTGGAGAGAGAATAGACAATTTACACATATTATCCAGACAAAAATTATACGCAATTCTTAAAATCTTCATAATTATTTAAATAAAAAAAATTGCTTAATATAATTAATTGCTATCTATATCTATTTTAAGTGTGGATCAGTATTAAAACAAATAATGAACAAAATGAAAAAAATGACAACAAAATATGGAAGCTATGAATCCAAGGTTTTTTTTTAAGTTCAGAATCAGTCTAGAGGGAAATCTGTGGCAGATCAAACATGAAAATATGCTCGGTCTTGACAATATTTTGGAGAGTTGTGCGAGATAAATCGAACACTTCATCTAACTTAGATATACACGAGCATATAGTCCAAGTTTCAAGTCTTAATCTTTAGTTGCGCTGCATTCATAAAGAGAGACAGACGGACATAAAGACGGACGTTGCCCAAACACAATATACTCTTTTGAATTTGCGAACGAGTATAACTAATAAGCTAGTTTCTAAAATAAAATATGCTTTGCTTGTTGAAAACATTGTGACCCACATTGGCCAAACGTATGCGGAAGTTGGTTGAATGGAAAATTGCAGCCCCCTAATACCACCCAGCCTGCTGCTAGCTTCCTTGAACGAGTCGCTTCATTCATGAAAGCGCCAGGCGAGGCCATTGAACCGCCTTCGAAATGGTTAATAAGGGAGTTGTGCGGCGGAGCTTTGCTGCCACCCCACACACAACTTGACTTCGGGTGCGCACCAGGGTGGGAGGGGGCTGTAGGGCCACCCTTGGGACTGGCAGGCGACGCAACAGTTTCTCAGGTGGAGAGCAACGAGTGCGTCATTGTCGCCATTGTTGATAAACAAACCTGTAGCCAATGTTCAGCCAGCACGTGTGCGGTCGTTTAAGGGCTGCTGCCTGCGGGGCGCTGCCGAGGGGGTGGACTTGGGTTGGGTTGTGTGTATTTAGGGTTTAGCCACAGCGCATGCGTCAATCCGTATGCCAGCTGAGCGCCGCGTCGTGACGTCGCTATTGATTTTTACACGGCCAGCGGACGCGCATCGCTGCACTGCATTTCTGGCTGCTTAACACACGCACACACGCACAACACAAATCATCAAAGAAAATGCATTAAATGCTGCTGCAAAAAATAAGAAATCAAAAGGAACACACAGAACTATTTGCAGGCGGCGGTGGGCAAGCAGTCAACGGCGCTGGGCGCTGGCAACTTGGAAGCGTGGCCCAACATGATCAAACTGCGACCATATGTGCCCTCGAAGCGCATCGCCATACGGGACTCTTCAATTGATGAGGACATCAGCGACGATGTGGACGATGAGGTGTTCATCAAGGACGCCCGCTCTGCAAAGGTGAGTCACACAACAAGTAAAATATGTATTTTAAATATATTTCCCAAATTCGGTGCAAACATGTGAAATGTGTAATAAAAAATTCTTATTAATTTTTAATGACGAAATCTGTGAGGTAATGTTTTGTGTTCTTAAATTGAAATTCGCCTTGTTGCAGTGGAATTTATTTAAAGTGCGATATTAAAAATATATATATTTTAACATTTGAAGCAATTTCTTAAGCTTTATTAAGTAAACAAAACTGCGTTTGTCAGCAAATATTTTCTTATATATTAAAATTGTATGTACATTTTTTTAAACGATTTTTTGTATTTTTCCTTTTTTTAAACGTTTGCCAGCATCTCTTAGGCGAAATGCTAGCAGACATATTTTTTGAAAATAATAAAAAGTTACCATAATTGCTAAGTTGATATTGTTTTCGGGATGGTGTATAATAAATTTCCACCTATGACTCAATATATAAATGAAATGATGTCAAAATTACTTTCTAAAATTAAAACAAAAACATTTCAGTCTGAATGAATCTGCTTTACTTGGCAGATACTACGCGCTTTAATCTGTTTATAATTTTACGAGCGAAATAAGGGCGAAATTTTTTTCTGGAATATATACAACAAATTTGTTAAGCTGATTTCACTGTAACTTTGCATTGAACATGCAATTAAGATTAATTTAGTTACATGTTCCCAAAACCATTTTCGCTCTGAATTCGCCAAGCGAAATCAAAAGACATCTTTTGCTAAATAACTTTGTAATTTGTATACAATTGCAGCGCAGTGAAGAGCAGGGCTTGAAGCGACCGCTGATGGCGCCACGGCGCAAGCACAGTTCCGGCTCGGGTGGCAGCTCCACGCCCATCATGAAGCAGCACAAGCGACGTCGCTGCTGCCGCTGCTGCGAACCGTTCTGCTACGCCCTGGCCGCGCTCACCGTGCTCTGTGCACTGCTCAGCCTGGCGGCGCTGATGCTGACGCTGTTCCCGCTGCCCATGCAGCGCATTCACCATTGGTGGAGTGAGGATGCACAGCTGGTGGCCCTGTCCGCGTCGAGCGGCAGATACGGCAGCAGTTTGGGCAGCGAATTTGTGCCCTGCACACAGATCAGCGTGCAGCGACTGTGGACGCGCAGCCTGCCACGGATGAACAGCGAGAGTCCGCTGCGGACGGCCGATCTGAATGGGGATGGCATCAAGGATGTGGTCTTTGGCTACGGCGTCGACGACAACATACACTACGAGGGCATACCGCTGCCACGCTGCAAGTCGGCGCAGCAGGGCGACGATGTGCCCTGCGAGGGCGGCGTCGTGGCGCTCAACGGACGAGACGGCACCATTTTGTGGCAGACGTGGAGCGTCGCGAACGTCTTCTCGCTGCACTGCAACGCGGACATTGATCGCGATGGCGGCACCGACTGCCTGGCTGCCGGGCGACTGGGCGTAAGTTCTTCATTTCTGAATCCCTACCAGGTTCCACTAATATTTGTACTCGTTTAAGAAGATCCGTCCGTTTGTAAGATATTTTGGCTACGCCAAATTTAAATTGATCTATATCTCTCGATATATCAGATTGCGCAAGAAAAGATTGCAAAAACAATCTCAAGGAGTGCCAATTACATTGTATCTACCAATTTCTATCAATTTTTGTTAGACAGATGACTTCTTCCAAGCGGGTAAACAACGAGAGAGAGTATAATCTAAAATAACAATAATAATTAAGACGCTTTTTGACCAGACTGCAACATTTTTACTTGCCTCATTTACAGATGATCTTTGCGATTAATGGACGCAGTGGCCAGGTCATTTGGACCTTCCATGAGCTGGAGGTGGAGACCAACTCGCCCATTGTCATGGATCTCTACACAATCAATGTGCTGCGCGACTTGGACGGCGACGAGGTGCCCGAGCTGATAGCCGCCCATTTGGAGGAGCGCGAGGAGTCCAAAGCGGGTCACATCAAGCTCATCTCGGGCAAGACGGGCAAAGTGCTGCGCAGCATTCCAACGCCGCATCGCGAGGAGATGTTTGTGCCCATACAGCTGATGACAAGGGGCGACGGCACGGAGCTGCTGCTGATGCTCACCGGTGGCCAGAACACGCCCGGCGGCATTTATAGTCTGCGCTTGCTCTCGGTAATGGCGCACACCAGCGAGAAGCACTTCACGCCGCTGCATCAGCAGCCGAGCTCCGGTCTGATGGTGCCCGCCGTGCTCACCGATCTGAATGGCGACGGCATCTCCGATGTGGTTGTGGCTGCCTTCAATAGCAGCGTCTATGCCTTCGATGGTCGCAACTATAGCATGCTCTGGAACTACACGTTTCCGGACAGCGAATGCGTCAGCGCCATTGTGCCGGGTCACTTTGATCGCGACAATGTCACCGATTTTATGGTCAAGTACAACTTCGGGCCGGGCTTTCCCGTCTATTACTATTCGCAGACAACGATTCTGAACGGACGGACCGGGCAGCCGCTGCTCAATGCTGTGATGACTGATGCGGGCGGTTCCAGCAGCCTGCTGGGCGGCGTGTCCATCTCGCAAAGCTTTGGCGGCGACTTCTTTCTGCACTGGCAGCTGCAGTGCCGCAACAGGCCCAACGCACGCGATGCCTACGAGTTTGTGCCGGACAGCGACATCATTCTGCAGGCACGCGCCGACACCTGCCGCCTTCGCTTCAACGAGTCCACGGTGCTGAAGCTGTATGCGATTGCGCGGCACATTGAGCCGCCGGGCGCGGTGCTGTTCAGCACAGATGATTTGGAGGTGCAGTTGAATCGCACGCAGCGACCGGCGCCAGCCGGCAAAAAGTCACCGCTTAAGCATCCCAAACTGCTCAAAAAGCTGCTGGCCAACCGGGAGCAGCTACTCAGGCAGACGGCAGCCACGGATATAGCCGAGCAGCTGCCCAGTCCAGTCAAGCACACAAAGCATCACAAGCTTCCGCTGCCGGAGCTACTGCCGGACGCCGACACGGATAACGAGCTACCCGGTTTTGGAGGTGCTTACATCAAGGAGCCCTACAAGGAATTTGTAAGTAATAAAATACTTGTACAGAAAATTAATGTGTATGCCATGAAATTGTTGCAGAAGGACTATGGGCCACTGCCGCTGCCCGCAGAGAATCCAAATTCCATGCGTCTGCCGGAGGAGTACGAGATGGTATACAATGATGAGCTGCCGCAGGTGCCGGATCAGAACGCGCGTCCCATACACCTGCGAACCAAGTATCCAAGCAACAACAATCGCGATGTGCGCAGCGGCAGATTGGAAGTGAGCAGCTCCTCTTCTACCAGCACCAGCACTACTAGTCAGCCGTTCGCCGCCCAGTCCCCGCTCAGTTTGTGGGATCTGGAGCTGGACAATGAGGCGGTAGAACAGGCTGTAGATGCAGCAGCGGTGGCAGCGGCTACTAGCTCCAGCAGACAGTCGCAGTCGCAGTATCGCAAACGCAAGCGACGCATCGCTGCAGCCACTGGCAGCAGCACTGCGAACAGCAACAATGCTGGCGAACAGGCGACAGCGTCACCGGAAGCTGCCCAGACAGATGATTGGTATTTGCCATCCGTTTCGTCGACGGGCGTGCTACTCGGTACGATGAGCAACGCCAGCTCCTCGCTTGACTTTGCCTTTGTGCTCAATATACGTGAATCGGAGGCGTATCCACCGTTGTTCTCGCCGCAGGATTTGAGCTGCGTGGACGAGAAGATTAGCGCCTACAAAAGTGGGTTGAATGTGTAAATGAAAATGCTAGCGTATACCTAAATTTTATACATCTCTTGCAGCCTACACCTCCGACAACTTGCGCGTGCTCCGCAAGCAATTCCTCAAGCAGTGCCTGAGCGAACGTCTCGTGGACGTGGATCCTGCTTTGCCCAAGTACGAAGCACAGCTGATAATAACACGAATCGGTATCACGTGCACCTGCCGATCACTGCAGCCGGGCGAGGTGTGCTCAGAGCTGGACCCTATTGACGCACAACGCTGGACTGAGTTCATGGGCAACGATGGCAATGGTTATTATGCTAATTAAAACTAAGTCTAACCACTAAAACTCTCCTCTCTCTACTCAACTATTGTAATTAATCGATTGTCATTTGTGTGTGTGGCTGTTTCTTGCAATTGTAACAATATTTATATGTGTATTTGTGTATATTTTATGAGTTTTTATTTAAAATTAAATATTTACAATTATTGAAGGCGCGCCGTACTTTATAATACGAACAGCTGATTTACAAAGCGATAGGTCGCATTTCTTTAGAAACTATCCGACATACTATCGATATTTTAATACCTTCGTTCCTGGCTGAAGTTTAGTTTACTAATTAATACACTTCCTGTACAATGTATACGAAGACTTACTTTATTTAATTAATTTTTTATTGTAAATAATTGTCTGACAACAAGCATATCAACACATTATTCATTTTAAATATCGATAGCTCAAAAATCGATGCTTTTCTTCATCCCTAGTTGGGCAACTTTAAAAAAACAACAAGAGCGCAGTGCCTGCCAAAATATTATTATTAACTTAATGCTGCGTCAAGCACACAAACAAACAGTACAATGGGCATTCTAGAGAAGATTGCGGAGATCGAGCGTGAAATTGCGCGCACGCAAAAGAACAAAGGTAAGCGCCGGTGCAGCGCCTGCGAAAACCGGCGCAGACAACGCGGCGTCGGAATTCGCAGTGCTGGCAGCGGCAATGCCAGGTATCGGAATTTAGGGTTAGAATTAACTTGCGAATTCGCTTTGCAGCCACCGAATACCATTTAGGCCTGTTGAAGGCCAAGCTAGCCAAGTACCGTTCACAGCTTCTGGAGCCGTCGAAAAAAGGCGAGAAGGGCGACGGCTTCGATGTGCTCAAGAGCGGCGATGCGCGTGTCGCCCTTATTGGATTTCCCAGTGTGGGAAAATCCACCATGTTGTCCACACTGACCAAAACCGAATCGGAGGCGGGTGAGTAGCTAATGGTATGTTGCACCGGCTTAAATTAACACCATGTCTTCATACAACAGCCAACTACGAGTTCACCACGCTGACGTGCATTCCCGGCGTGATTGAGTATCAGGGCGCTAACATACAGCTGCTCGATCTACCGGGTATTATTGAGGGCGCCGCCCAAGGCAAGGGTCGTGGTCGGCAGGTGATTGCCGTGGCACGCACCGCTGACCTGGTACTGATGATGCTGGACGCGACCAAGCCGAATGTGCATCGCGAACTGCTGGAGCGTGAACTGGAGTCGGTGGGCATCCGCCTAAACAAGCGCAAGCCGAACATTTATTTCAAACAGAAAAAGGGAGGTGGTCTCAGCTTCAATTCCACCTGCGCCTTGACGCGCTGCAGCGAGAAAATGGTGCAAATGATTTTACACTCGTTTAAAATATTCAATGCGGAGGTACTGTTCCGCGAGGACTGCACGGAGGATGAGTTCATAGACGTGGTCACCGCCAATCGCGTCTATCTGCCTTGCTTGTATGTGTACAATAAGATCGATCAGATTTCAATAGAGGAGGTGGATCGGCTGGCGCGACAGCCGAACTCAATTGTGGTCAGTTGTAATATGAAACTAAATTTGGACTACATGCTGGAGGCACTCTGGGAGGCCCTGCAGCTAATTCGGGTGTACACCAAGAAACCTGGTGCGCCGCCAGATTTCGATGATGGTCTGATTCTGCGAAAGGCAAGTGAAAAGAAAATAAGACTTCACATGGATTCAATTTGAACAACATTCTCTTTCTGCTCCCACAGGGCGTTAGCGTGGAGCACGTGTGCCATGCCATTCATCGAACGCTGGCCGCACAGTTTAAATACGCACTGGTCTGGGGCACGTCCACGAAGTACTCGCCACAGCGCGTGGGCATAGCCCATGTCATGGCCGACGAGGATGTCATCCAGGTGGTCAAGAAGTGAGTCTGCGATGCGACTAGATTTGTTGAGCCGTCACTCGAGTTGAAATATATATATTCTATTCTACATATAACCACTTTATGATTATGTTAATTCCGGGTTAGAATCTTCTATAAATATATAGATAGATCTAAATATATATATGTAGATAAGTGGCTCAAGCATAGCTCAAATCTAATGCGGCAACTGCGTTTTTGGCAAATCAATTACGATTCATGATATTAAAACGGGCGCACTGATTTTCGGGGCTTTAATTTTACTAAAAGCTTAAATTTAAAAAGAAACCTTAACTCATTTTTTAGGTTTTATGATTTAGTAATAATATTAACGTTCCCAGCCATTTCGAGTAAGGTTTGAATTCTTTCGCGCGCCGAAAATTAATAAAAAAGCGATAGCTAAAATAATCAGATGATGAACTCTACTATAAACTGAAGCCTCTGCCTAAAATAAATTATCCAGAAATGATTTTTTGGACAACTTTATTTAAAAACTTTAAAAAATATACCGTGCTAATAATACCACTATACAAACTGAATCCTCCGGCTAAAACAAATCATCCGGAACGGGTTATCTCTTGTATAACTTTATTGACCGATCGACTCCAACATAACAACTAAAACCTTAGCACAGTAATGCCCCCAGTTATCCATTAGCAGCCATCATTTGGATGCAGCCGCATTGCTGGCCGTGGCCGCCGAGGTGGCCGCATAGCTCTTGTTCAGCGTACTCATGGCCGAGATGTTGGAGAAGGGCGTCGGGCCGCTGCTGATGCGCTGTGGCTCCACCAGCTGCACGGGCGGATTGTCAATATCGGAAAACACATTGGTGGCATCGCGCAGTCGATAACGGCGCAGATTCAAATAGTGCTCCTTTTGCTCCTCGACGCGCTGGTGCAACTCATGCAGACGCCCGGCCAGCGAGATGAAGGACTCGTTGAGCTGGCGGAAGCCGCGCTTCAGATCATCCGGCGATATGTTTTGCGGATTGGCCAGCGCATGCATGTGGCTCTCCGTCAGCAATATCTGCTGGCGAAACGCTATCAGATCTTCCTCGTACTTGGCCACCAGGCACTGAAAGTATTGGAACGGCGCGCTGTTCTCAAACTGAAGGCCCGCGGGCGTGTCCTGCGTGCGTTGCGCCATCTCCAGGGATTGTATGGCCTTGGCCGTTTCGCTGCGCAGCTGCTTAATGTGCCGATTGTTGGCGTCAACCGAGTTGGCCACATTCTGGAGCACCCAGCGCAGATTCGTTATCTCGTGGCTGACGTTGCTCAGCTTGGACGTCGAGGTGCGTCCGATGTCCGAGGATATAGTCTTTTGCTGCTTAATAAAGCCTTTGAGCGCATCCACCGTCTTGACTATCTCATCCGGCACTTGGGTCTCCTTGATCTGCAATGAAATTAATTTAAGCTGTTTCCTATTTTGGTTATCTATTCATCCTTCGCTTACCTTGATACCGTCCTGCTTGTTGTCACCCAGCTTGGGCTGCGTGGCACTCACATCAATGCCCCCCAGGCCCACAAATGCTGGCGGCGCCGCTGCGGCCGGTTGCGCGCCCATTGTCAGCGGCTTGCCAAAGATGCCGCCGCCACCGCCGATGCTGGTGGCGGTGGGCGCCAAGCTGTTGCTGCCCCCGAGTCGTAAGTTCGCGTTGAAGGGCTGCGCGGTGGCCGCTGTTGTGATCAGGTTGAAGGGCTGCGCGGTGGCCGTTGTCGTGATCAGGTTGAAGTTCAGGCTTGCGGCGGTAGTTGCCTGTGGCTTATTAAAGGAAAACGCACCCACACCGGCGCCCAGCGTGGATGGCATAGCCGTCGAGCCAAAGGCGGGCGGCGCTGTGGTCGGCGCGCTTGTAGCGGTGGGCGTGGCAAAGCTGAAAGAGGGCGCCACGGTGGCGGTTGCGGCACCGAACGTAGGTGCAGCTGCAGGCGCACCAAAAGCGGGTGCAGACGCTGTGCCAAAAGCTGATCCGGTGGCGGGTGCACTAAAAGCGGATCCGGCGGCGGGCGCACCAAATGCTGATCCGGCGGCGGGTGCCCCGAACGCTGATCCAGCAGCGGGCGTACCAAAAGTTGATCCGGTTGCGGGAGCACCAAACGCGGATGTAGCAGCGGGTGCTCCAAAAGCGGGTGCCGCCGTGGTTGTTCCAAAAGCAGGCGCTGTTGTAGCTGCTCCAAACGCGGGCGCTGCGCTGGTACTGCCAAACGCAGGCAGGGAAAGGCTTGAGCCCACAGTTCCCGTCGCTGCCGGCGAACCAAAGCCGAGTGTCGGCGCGGAACTCACCGTTGCGGGCGCAAAGCTGAAACTGGGTGCAGCGGCACCCACCACAGCTCCCGCTGCGCCGGCCAGACTCGGAGTGGCCGTCGCAGCTCCAAAAGCGGGCGGCGGAGCGCTCGTTGCCGGCCGCGCGCCAAAACTGAAGCCGCTCGTTGACGGCGCCGCGGTGCCACCGCCCAGGCCGGCGTTCGTCGTAGGTGTGCCGAACGAAAATGACATCGTCTAAAGCGTGTTAATTGCGTCTCTACAGAAATTTTGTTATTTGCTACAGATGCACACAGTTAAATTTTTGACTAATAAATGCACTAAATTCGACAATTCACTAAAAACAGACTCCAACAAATTTATCGATATGTTTGTACATGTGGTTCCAATGCTTAATTTAACTAGTTCATGTTTGAATTCAAATAGAAATTGTAGTGTTTATTTTTTATAGCTTGGTATATTAGAAGTTTTCAAGCTAATAATTATCAAATTTTTGGATCTCGCCAAGATAGGTTTTTATGTTTAAGCTTGTTTATTTCGCTGTTTCTGCTGCGCAATTTACCGATGATTAAATATTTGGCTATCACTTTTAAACTGGTTCAAAATTGAATTCAAATAAAAATTTAATTGTGTATTTAATATATTATAATTGCAATAGTAATAATAAAAATAATATTAATAAATGTATAACATGAATTGAATTTATATATCACTACACTTGCCGAGCAATTTAGTGATATATATATTTCATGATTTGGTTCCAATACTGAAGTTAGTTTGTGTTTAAATTGAAATGAAAATTGTATCGAGTTATTAAACATTATAACTCAGGTAAATGTGAAATTTAAAAGTAATTTATGGTACAATTATTATATAGATGCGCTTCCAAAATCCTTAAAATAATTAAAATACGCAAATGAACTGCGAGCGTTATATCGAACCAGAACTAGTTCTGCTAAGCAATGTACTGTGTTGCTAGCGAGTGCTGTCACCAATTGCGTTAGTACCAAATATTGACGCTAGTCGCGCCACTTTGCACTTTGACTTTTACAGTTATTTTCGTCATCTGATCTTCAGTTCTTTAAATTTTAATTGCACGCGTTTTTTCTGGGTAAATTGTAAAAAAATGTCTGCACAAGAAGAGGAATATACGAAATATCTAAACGAGCACGGTGTACTGCCCCGCCTGCTAGAGATATTGGAGCAATTGGTGAACATCGACCCGCTGCCACAGGATCCTCTGATGGAAATCTTGTACGCCCTCGGCTGCCCCCTTATTCCGCAGGCTCAGATGAAGGCGCTGGAGCGGAAGGTGTCGCGGGCGCAGGACGAGCTGCGTCACCTGCGACGCGTCCTGATCGAACTGGGCGGCCAGGACGAGCTCTACGACAGCGACACCGATGAGAACGAATACGTTGGCCAAGTGGGCGAACTGGGCGCTGGGCCGCTCTACTCGCCCGAGTCCACCAACGATGAGGACGAGTGCTCCACACCGAGCCAAACGCCGCTGATGTCGCCGCAGTACATGCTGGAAGCATCGATTGCCATGGGCGAAGCGCAAGAGTATGTGGAGGAGGAGTACGGAGAGGAACAGCCCTGCTGCAGCCAGTCGATGATGCAGGACAATGTGCAGCATTATTAAAAATGTATTATATATATATATATATTTATATATATATGTATACTTTATATCTCTATTAT
>SCDT01002798.1:0-12530 GCA_004143765.1 Drosophila melanica
CAAAATAAAATACCTAATAAATAAAATAATAAATAATAAATATATTATAAAGATAAATATATATAAAATATGTAATATAATGATAAAATATCTTAAATAACAATAAAAATCCAATTAATATATTAAACAAATGTACAAAATTGTTTAAATTAAGCTATTTAACATATTCTCTGCAGAGTATAAACAAAAATTTGCATATCGGACTTTCGAAATGGAATCAATGCAAAATGCATAAACAGAACTGATCACAAGTTATCATTGGATCATTGTCGGCGGGGGCCATTGAAACCAGTCTAAATTTCTCGCATGGGCGAAATACACTAAATTTACCCGCGTTGCCTTTGTTTTCTTTGTCGCTTTGAATATAAATTTATTCGCTTTTTTTCATTTTGAATTCTTTTATTTATATGCTCAAACTTCGTTTATTTGAAGTTCTGACAAAGTTGAATAAGAAAAAAAAAATTCCGGTCGAATGAAGCAGAAGAAGAAGCAGAAGAGCACACAATAAATAATTGTATAGAACGCGCATTGTTTTCTTTTCTTTATTCTTTTTTTTTTTTTGTGTTTCTTTTTTTTTTTGGTATTGTTTGCCGCTCGCTTCTCTTCTTCTTCTTCTTCGCTCTGCATGGTGAATGACCGTTAACATTATCGAGATCGTCGCCAAAGAACACGCTTTCTGGTATGACAGGTTTCTTCTGGGCCCCATTCAGCCGTCTTTTCGGCCATTTCCATAGATGGCCCAGAGTGAAAAACAAAAGAAAAGACTTTTTTGGTGGAGGGGCGGGGCGAGAAGTGGGAACTCTTTGACAGGGAATCGAACCAAAAATGTACTCTCTTCATTTAAATACAAAATTGATCGCAGTGATCTTACTATTTAAATTGGATTTAATATATATATAAAACTTATTGAAGAAAATAATAATAATAATTTCAATAATAATTTTTTTATTGTTCTTTTATTTTAATATTAATTTGATGTTGATAGTTATTTTAAAAGGTAAAATTTTGGTTACGATTTGATTTGAATATATTTTCTTTTGGTACTGAAAAACCAAAGAAGAGAAAATACCAAAAATAAAGTCTCTTAATTTAAACAATTTTGTACATTTGTTTAATATATTAATTGGATTTTTATTGNTAATCGCATTGATCTTACTATTTAAGTTTGATCTTAGTCTTCTTTAAAGAAATTAATAAATATTTTAAAAACAATTTTTTAAATTGTTTTCTGATCATTTTTATTTTATTTTTAATTTGATTTTGATAATTATTTTAATAGGTAAAACTTAAGATCAAATTTGATTTGAATATATTTTCTTCTGGTATTGAAAAGCACAGAATTTTTTGTTAGAGAACAGACCGAAAATAAAGTACAAAATTTATCGCACTGATCTTAATATTTAAATTAGGTTTAAAAAAAAGAAAATAATAAATATTTTAATAATCATTTTTTTAATTGTTTTCTGATAAATTATTCTGATAATTATTTTAATAGATAAAACTTTAGATAAAATTTGATTTGAATATATTTTCGACTGATATTGCCCTAAATTTGTATTATGTAAATTCAGAATGGAATGGAGCTGTATTTTTTGTGTAAGTAGCTGTCATATTCAATAGGGCAATCCTTGAGGCGTGGCAGCAAATTGGCTCAATTATCGAAAATTTATGCGACAATTAACACTTTGAACCGCGACTAGGCTTGGGAATGGGTCTCCAATCGGGGAACCTGTTGCGAGAACGACCTGTGGCTCGTCTTGGAATTCGTTGCCAATAAATTTATGCAATTGGCGCACTTGTTGCATGCCCCGCCAGCCAATTTCTTGGCATGCAAAATTTATTTCAATTGCATTTAATTTGTGCGGATTAGTAAATGGCCTTTTTTTTGCTTCTCGCCCAAATGCCCAAATGCATTTCCTGACACATTTTTGTTGTTGTTGTATTTTTTTAGTTTTATAAATTTGTGTGTTTGTTTTGTGTCCGCTCTATATGCATCTAATTTGCATCTCATGCAACATTTATTGCAATTTATTAGCAATTTCAGCAAATGCTTGGCCCCAATTTAGCCACGTGCTACAAATTTTTTCTACCCACAGACAGATAGAGATAGAAAGATAGTGAGAGTTTAGATTGTTGATTCGCTTTTTATAAAGTTTATTGAATTTTTGAAATTTTTTAAATTTATATATAACATTTAAACATAGTTTTTGCTTTTTAACATTTATTTCATATTTTCCAAACAAATTTTTTCAAGAATTTTCAAAATCAATCGCAGCTAAGTTAAAATTTTTCAATTTCGTTTTGCAATAAAAATCCTGCACAAAGCAGGCGCTTTCAATTCAAAATTCCATCAAAGTAGGCTCCCAATTTTGATGGTTCGAGCGAGCAGTTGATTTTTTGTTCATTTTGTGTTCACTCCTCGTCGAGTGAGAAGTTTCAGCTTCTTTTTAAAAAAATTATTTTTTACCATTTTTTTTGTACTTTCATTTTATTTTTTTGTGAAATAATTATTTGTGCAACATTTCTGCTTTCCAATTCTTGTCTTGTGCTTGGGCCAACACCGGGACTTGAACCCAACTGTGTTCCTTATTTTTTTGTCTTATTTTAAAAAAGTTTCTCATTTGGGAATATCAAATGCGTACAAAATTGAAGCTGTTTTCTTTACATTGGTGTTGGAGAATAAAGTCGGGTATGTATTTAAGCTGAAAATTAATTTTAGTTTTCTAACCGATTTCTCCGCAGACTTTTCCTGTTTTTGTCTATAATTTTACTTGATTTTTCTTTATGATTCCTTCATTTTTTTATTGAACAATGTTTCCCCATTCAGTAAGTCTTTTAGCACGAATTATAATTTTATATTGGCTAAATTTTAATTTATTTGCAGACTTGCTTTGGACTCTCCTCACTCTTCTTCTTGTTTCAGAAATTCTTTTTCTGCAACATTTAGGTTGTCTTTCAATTCTCATCTGCGCTTGGGCCAACATCGGGACTTTAACTGAACTGGCTTCCTTATTTTTTTACTATTTTAAAAAATTTTACATTTTGCATTGCCTGATCAGTTTGGGGACTATGGTGACCACCGCATGTTTCCACTTGGTCGGAAAGTAGCCAAATTCCAGGGCCAGGTATTCAATGGCGGACTTGGGCAGCGCTTTGATGGCCAGATTATCGATCCTGTCAGGGCCAGGCGATTTTCTGGGCTTGAGGAGCTTGATATTTTCCCATCCTGAATATTGGCTAAATATTTATTTATTCGCAGACCTGCTTTTTTTTTAATTTTTCTGCGATTTTCATGTTGCCTTCCAATTCTTGTTTGTGCTTGGGCCAACACCTGGACTTGAAACTGTGTTCCTTTTTTTGTTTTTTAATATTTTAAAAAATTTAGTCATTTGGAGACGTTTTCTTCAAATTCGGGTTTGTATTTAAACTAAAAATTTATTCTACCTATATATCAAATATAAATTCTTTTTGCTTCGCAGTCATTGCTTTGGATTCCTGTTTTTGGTGATCAATTTTACGTTCTTGATTGTTGTTTATTTTTTTATTGAACAATGTTTCGAAGGATTTTCTCATCCTGGATATCAAGGTAAGTTTTATAGCACGAATTATAATTTTATATTGGCTAAGTAATAATTTATTTGCAGACTTGCTTTGGATTCTCCTCTCTCTCCTTCTTGTTTCCGAAATTCTTTTTCTGCAATATTTATGTTGTCTTCCAATTCTTACTTGCGCTTGGACCAACATCGGGACTTTACTCGGAAAGTTGCTTGGACCAACACCGGGGCTCTACCTAAAAGTTCCTCTTTTTTTATTTTCCTTTTTTTTACTGAAACTGAATCAAAATGTGATTTAAATAAATCGCTTTTGGCGTATGGAAAATGTTAATTTCTATTCTTTTTTTTTTTGTTTTGAGCAGTTCAACGCCTTGTGTGAGAGGGGTGGTAGTTGGAGCAGATTTCCGCGTTTCCTTTGTGTCTTTGTTCCGGGTATAAAAATGCGGTTCCCAGTTCCCGAACAATGATGAAATAACATCCGCGTAGGTCAGGTTCAGCTCAAATTGAGAATTCACTCAAAAACGCGAGTACAGTACGCAAGAACAAAGGAAATCTCGCACTCGCTCTCTCTCTCTCTCTCGCTCTCTCTCTCTTTCGCTCTCTCTCTGGGTCAGGATCAAGCGGAATGGGGTAGCAACCCTCGAGTGGACGAAATGACGTCGCAGCAGCCCGAAGCAGCGGGCAAAGCAGACGACGCAATTCGCACCCGCAACACGGAAAGAGCCGAAACGCATAAAGAGAACCCTCGTAAAAGAGTTTGCCGGCGATTTCCAGGAAGTGAAACGCATTTCGAAATTCAACAACAACAACAAAAATCTGTCTCGACTGGTGCCGACTATTAAATACCCTTGTTGGGCATAAATCGTTAAATTGTATTTTTCTTAATTGATATTTGACCGAAAATTCCGAAAATGAATAAAGTTCGTAATTGGGAAATTTGGTCAGAAAATCTTGAAAAGAAAATTGCTCTATAATAAATGTATTATATAGTAGTAGTAGTAACTTTATACATATTAAAATTGTGATCTTAAAAGATAATGCTCAGTTCTGATTTAAATATATCTAGTTATGGAATCAAATATAACCTTTTCTTAGCTGATTTTGGTGATCACAAAATCTCATAGATCAACGATATTTTTACTCTAAAAAAACATAAACTTAACTATGCCATTATTTATTCCATATTCTATTCCAAATAAGGATATGTTATACTTTATATGATTCTACTTTAAACTGCAAAATATTCTTTAACTAAATATTTATTGCTAAAATAAGTTTCTATAAATTTGCAGAAGCAAGTTTCCATCTACATTCTAATCAAGCTCCATTTCCAATACTGGAACTTATTTCCCATACTGGAAAACTTTGTTTTCCTGGCAGAATGGAATAAAAATATTCTGCGACAAATTTCAAATGCTCTTTGTAAGGGTATAAAAATCCTAGCTAACCTGGGTTGGGGTATTGCGAAGCAGGATTTCGGGGGTTGTTTATAAAGTCTCTGCTGTGAGAAACGTATGTGTGTGTGTGTGTGTGTGTGTGTGTGTGTGTGTGTTGAGTCTGTGTGTGTAACATGTGGCACGTTCTAATGTCGTTTTTATAGTCCGGAAATTTCATACGCTGTTGTTTATTGTTTGTTGTTGTTGTTTGTACTTCTTCTTCTTCTTGTGCTCGACGAGTTTCTCGAGATTTTTCCACAGTTGTCGTCTGGACCGTCGTCGCTCGTCCCTCGTCTGCTGCGTCGGCTATTTCCGTTTTTATGAGTTTGGCGTGTCTGCATTTCTATTTTGGTTTCCCATTGCATTGCTGCCATTTGGCAGTGACCTTGAGCAGCTGCCTGCCAGACTTTCTATATAGTATATAGTATGTACATATATATATATATTTCCTTGTCGAACCGAACATGCGGTTCCTGTCTCCCTGCGTGCCTGGGCGTATCAGCAAATGTTATTGACCTTTCGCCTCAGACGTGTTTCGTCAACAATGTCAATGCTCAACAGATTCAGTGATGCACTACAAAATACCCTTTAAAACAACCCCATTTTTTATATTACCTGCAAAATAGTTAAATTACGATTCTTTTATGTTTCTTCATCAAATTTATTCTTATTCCAGGATTTTACAGGGTATGCAATTAACTTTTTTCGTAGCTCTTTAAAAATGAGCAGGGTATACCAGCAGACGTCTTTCTAATATGTTTTACTGCAGGCTGTTTGAAAATATAAGACTATGCTTAATTACAGGGTATACATGGATAATGCTTCAATTATTCGTCCTAATCATATATATAGTAATCAAATTTTTTTGATTTAAACTTTTTAAATTCGATTATTTTCCAATTCTAACTCTACTTCCAGGGTATACAATTCGCGTCTAACTACAAAAAAAACTTTTTATTCCTCATCAAAATTACAGGGTATGGACAGTCTACTAACACCCGCTCAGTTTAGTTGTTTCTACCTTTCCTATATTTACCTTTTTATGAACTAATCAATAAATAAAATTTGTGCACATAAAAAAATAGTTTCTTATATAAATAGTATACTCCGCCTCAACCCCTTCGCATTCCAACTAATGCAGGGTATGCCCCAGATTAGTTTACGTAATAAATACGTGCCCTCGCAAATGCCAGATTATCGGCTTATCAGCTTGGGTTGGGCTCTTATAACAACGACAATTACGACATAAATGCGCTGGAACGTCTGACGTCAACTGCGGATTCAAGATTTTCCAGGCAAAGCTCGAAATTTTGATCCACTTTAAAACTAAACTAACATGATATTATTTTCAAAAATTATTATTAACATAACGAAATTAAAATTTTCATAAGCAGTCTTTAAATACAAAGAAATCTGCGACCAGAAATATTACCTCTTTTAAATTTTTGGATTTCAATTCATGTTTTTTTTTTGAACTGCCTTCTTTCTCCAAAATTCCAAATAAAATTTCTGTGGCAATTCCTGTTAGCTTTGTGATTATCGATATTTAGCATATGTTTAACAGAAGCGCCAATCGATTGTTAATCCTTCCTAAGTTTCTAAAGCATCCAAGCGCCCTATAAATAGCTCGAACCCTGCTCTAATGCTCAGTCCAGCTCCGACTTGCATCAAGTTCGAACTCATTTCTTTTTTTTCTCCTTTTTTTAATTTTTTATTTTCACTTATTTTTAACTTTTTTATTTGATCAGAATTAATTTGGTCGAGAAATAAAACATTGAAATACGTTTAAAGAAATCACGTGCATCTCATAAACTATGCGATATTTCGATTGATTTATTTTTGTCTTACTTTTATTATTTTTCGTCGAGATTTGATTTCTGTTGATTATTCTGATAACGGTATTTATTTGCTTTGGAAAATGAAAATAGTTGATTGTCGCAAACATTTCTAATAATTTTTTAAGGTTTTTTTTTCTTTTTTGATCTGCTCCTTTTCTTACCTATTTTAAATCGTTTGCCTGGTATAAAATACTCGACCTGAATTCAGCTCCTGCTTTTAAAACTTTATTTTATTTTTATATTATTTATTTGTGTATAATTCGAATATAACGTTTAGTCTCGCTCTCCTCTTTCATTGCTTAGAATTTTCTTTCTTTTTCTGTTTTTTAACGTAAGTATTCAAACGGAAAATTTGTTGTTTAATCAGAATTAGAATTTTATTTCTGAAATAGAAAACAATTCTACATAAAATTTTCAAAACATTATTTTCGAAATTCCGCTTCAGCATTTATTTAGTATTTTATTCTTGTTTTCTGTAGTTTGCATATCTTCGATAATATTGCGATATAAAGTTTGCGATCAGACTGTTTCGGATTGTTATGCTAACTAATACAAAATGCAGCAACTGTACCAAATTTGAGCTTTATAGCTTTTCAGGGAACTCAGTTCGCATTGAAAATCGATAAATAATCGACTAAGGGATTGTTGAGCGTGCTTTTTACTTGTTCCACGAGTGCACAAGAAGTGCGATCTATTATTAAAAAGCCATTGCTCAGTTTCACAGAACGTGTTGTTTTTATTGTTGTTTTGTTTTTTCGTCAAATTTTTTTTTTTTTCTGATGAGACAATGTCAAAAAAGTCAATTGAAGAACTTCTGCGGCGCAAAGAACTGGAAGCTTCCATTGTTAGACACGTAGATTAGTCGCGAGTCGCTGATAAGAAGCGACAAGCTATATACATATATATACTATGTGTGTTTGTAGAGTAACGAGAGTGGTTTCTTTTTTTTGGGCGGCCTGGTCTGCCCAGACTCAAATTAGCGCCGCATGGAAATGATAGCGCCTCAAGGCGCTTTCAATTTAGACAATTGCGCAACTGTAACTGTAAATGGAACTGGAACTGGAACTGTGCACTGCAATTGCCACTACGTGGGCGGCGTTTCTAACCTCAAACCAGACGGGTATAACCGGCTGCGCACTGCTCCTTCACAGCTTGAAGACACTTAAAAAAGCTTTTCAACTTTTTTTTTGGAAAAATTTGTATACTTGATTTTTAAAATGTATTTGATCGATTTGCCACGCCCCCAATAAACGTATACAAGAGTATATACTCCAAACCCAATAAACTCTTTATTCACTTCGTGAATAGGTATAAAAGAAATAAGCCCCAGAACGGCAGGTTTCTCGACCTTAATCAAAAGAGGGTCTTGAAAAAAATCAATAAATTGCGAATTGAGCTGGATTAAATGGTTTCTCGCTTAATGAAATGTCAATATCAATTTTATTTTTTGATACGCTTCTGCGCAGGGTATTTTGATTTTGTGAGGAACGTATTTTTGATCATTTGCAACTTTTATGATAATTCAATGTAATCAAATTTTTCTAACTTTTTGTAATTTCCGAAAAAATCTTGTTTTATATTCGAAATTAAGTCGATCAAAAGATATCCTCGATCCCATAAACATTATATATATTCTACATATATTCTATATATAGGGAATACTTCTGGAAACTTTGTCTCTTAAAAAGAATCTCCTCTATTTAACTATATATATATCCAAAACTTGTTTATTTCCTGAGTTTTTATTAAAGAATTTTGATATGTAAAAACACAGTAAGTTTTTGAAAAATTCTGAAAGGGTATTGCAAATTCTGTAGCATGCGGATTTATTTTTCTCAACTTTTAATTTTTTACAGATGAGCTGCAAGCCGACTGACTTGATCAACCGCACAGGTTGCGATCCGTTTGATTGAGGGTCGCCAGTCGTAAGACGATTCAAGGCGACAACTGGCGACAACGACAACTTTCAAGCTAGCACAAATGCACCAGTCAAGACGGATCGACTTGGAGATACCCCGTTAAAAAATAGTTTGTACCAAAATGAAGGTACGATAGAAGATACGATTTTAGTAAACGAATTCTTAATGGATGAATATGCTTTAAATATAATCAAAATTTTAGAAAAACCTAAATTTAAAAATATTTATTATTAAACATAAAATTAAAAAAATAATAAATTAATTTAATTAATATTTATTAAAAGTAAAAACTATTTCATAGTTCTTATAGTTGCCAGATTTAATGGGTATCTACAGTCATATATGATTGGTTCAGCTGCTGATTAAGCGAAGATCAAAAAAAAAAACTGTTTACTAATTACTAATTACAGGGTATATGCCGCTGTTGAAATGTGTGTCACAGCAGTGCAGCTTCAATCAAGCACTTTGCTCAACCTTAACATACCCTTCCTTACACATTACCAAATTACAGGGTATGCGCAGTCGCTGCAATGTGTGTCAAAGCATTGCAGGTGCAGTTTTATTTGTTTTTGTTTTCTTTTTGTCGTAACATGCACTTTGCGCAACGTTAACATACCCTTGTTGACACATTTGCCAATTACAGGGTATGCGCCGTCGCTGCAATGTGTGTCAACGCGTTGCAGTTGCATTTGCTGGCTTTGCAGTGGCCGCCACAGATATCAATCTGTCGATTAACCAATATTGCCGCAAACCTATCAAATTGCACAATCCGCCCGCCCTCCGCCCCTTTTTACGTAAGATGGTGGGCGTGGGTACATCACAAAACAAGCACGCGTTCCATTCCATTTCATTCCGCACAGCGGAAAAATAAAAACAAAGTCCAACTGTTTTGTTGTTGTTGTTGTGTGAGAAACTTTACTTAAAAACCAACTTAAAACTTATTTTGTAAGTCGAAAAAAAAAACGAAAAAAAAATATGTGCAAGCAATAGAAATATGTAATCAAAGCCCACAACAAAGCGGTAGTCAGTTGTTTTTTTTTTCTTGTTTGTGTTTGTGTTTGTTTGTGTGTGTCTGTTTTTGTTTACAAAGCTAATGCGCGCACTCTCTCTCGCGCTCTCTCTTGAATTGTGTTAGCAGCGTTGCCAGATCGTTAGGAGCGCCAACGCCACACCCCAAACACCGCTGCTCAGTTGATCGGCGCCATTGCAGCCATCCGTGTCGCAGGTGTAGATGCAACTGCGATAGTCCATGCGATCGCCCTTGTTGCGCACATAGTCGCAATAGTTGCCCAGATCCTTGGAGCTGCAGAAGCGCTTCGCGCCGATGCCGCCCTCGAAGCGGCCGACGTGCTTCACGCAGAAGGTGGCGCCGTGGACGCTGGAACAGTTCTGCGGCTGGATGTCCGGCTGATCGAAGCGCTCGAACCACTCGCCGCACTGGAAAGGATTCAGCGTGTCGCTGGCGTCGCACACGTAACACTCGATGGCGCTGCTGCTGCGCAGGCAGCAGCACAGGCAGAGCCAGAGGCCGAGCAGCGCAGTCAGCAGCGGCGACGATGACATTTTTTGTTTTTGCTTTTTGCTATGTTCGTTTACGTTTGCACACAGACACACGCACGCACACACACACACATATAGGCACACAGACGGAGAGCAACGCAAAAAGTGTTTCAAGTCGGCGTCGTCAGCAAATGCCAAGCTCGTACTGAAGCGCTGTTTCAACTTCGTTTCCATTCGTTTCATTTGCGAGCGCCGCTGCTGGCAGCGGCAGAGAGAGCGCCTAGCATGCTCTCTCTCGCTCACCTGCCGCAGTCTGTTGTTAGACTCTGTTAAGCTAGCCCTAGAGCTGGCTGGCTGGCTGGCTGCCTGTTAGCTGTAGAGCGCATCCTTCTCTCCTGTTGTTCTTGTTCTTGTTGTTGCTGTTGCTATCGATTATCGTTAATCGGTAATCGTTCATTGTTTAAAAACTTGTTGCGTAGCAACAACCTAACAAGCAGAGCAACAGGTATGCGGCTCACTTACGTGACTCGTCGCACTCCACACACCAACGCACACACACACAGAGACACACACAGAGACAGAGGCTCTTGTTGGCAGCGAGTTCTGATTGGAATTTCATTAGAGTTGCGATTGGGAACGTCATCGTTGGGCTCTTTTGGCCGACGTCAGCAACTTTGCTTTTGGAGCCGAAAAGCAACCAAAAGAGGGCATTAAACTTTGCTCACACACACACACAAACACAAACACACACACACACGCACAACAATACAAACACAGCAAAAGCTGCTTTTTGTGCTCTATTCACGAGGTAAAAATGAGTTTATTCGGCACTTTTAATGCTAAACTCTTGAAATATGAAATATTTACTGGATATAATATCCCTCTGCACTTGGCGAAAAAAGCTTTATTTATTTCAAAGTACACTCGGAGAAAATCCAAGCTAAAGTAAATCTTTCTAGGAAAAGTATTTACGTATATTAAATTATATTTTTAAAAAATTATAAAACTTGTAGTTCGTAGTTTTACTATTTACTTTTGCGAACAGGGTATAGCGCAGCGTTGCCAGCCGCTTGGTTGGCCTTCTTGGTTACTTTATTTGTGGCCTCTTCTTCTTCAAATCAGCATTGTCAACGATCTTGTCTGGCCCATAGTCTCTCCCCCCCTTCCTCCTCCTCCCTCCCCCAACTCCACCTAACCAACTCCTTCTTTTAGACAAGCCTTAAAAAGACCCACACACGGCCCATAATTGAAACGATCCACAATAAGCCAACATCGAGTTTTCTTTTTATGGCCAATGCTGCGACTGCGACTGGTTTGTGGCATGTGGCATGTGGCATGTGGCATGTGGCCATTTTTCAATCTGCAACATGAGGCAAGCAAAATTACCACATTCGTCTCTATTGGAGGGTATCAAAACTGATTATGTGGAACATATTTTTTGAAATTTTTCAATTTGTATATTCATTACACTTGAAGAAAAAACTATGACAAGAAAACTAGAATTAAGAGCAAAATTTTCGGAAAATGATCAAAAAAGTTTTTGAGATCACAAAGAACCTTCAACAAAAACAAGTAGAAACGTGGAACGCAAAAAAAAAGTTTAAAATGGTCTTAATTATTATTGTTATTTGTGATCAAAACGATTTTTGTAGATTCAACACAATAAAAAGAAATGCCTGTATTCACACATTGTTTTTTGTTGTATATGAATCAAAAATGATTCATATGGGGATGATTCAGTCAACAGTATTCACAAGCGACGCATTTTTGGAATTCCAAGAAAACCAACTTTAACAAGCGCAACTTACACTTATGGGTTTTTCTCAGTGTATTTAACACTATTTAGTATTTAATATTTAATACTATGAATCAGTTTTTTGTCTAGATTTTATTTTGTGGATATTTAAATGTTTGGTTTAAATATCGAATTCTTGACTAACTTTCTATAAATATTTCTATTATATATTACTAATCGATCTGGTAGAGTATTCGATCTTCTTCAATGCAAACAACTCTTTCTGGTTTTACAATCAGCTTTCTTTCCACGTGGCTCATATTTCATCTCAAGTATCCATTTGGGAAATCTGGTCGTAATTTCCATAACGGCGCCTGTTTTCAGTTCATCAGAGATTGTTTAAAAGAAACACTCGAGTGTTCAATAGATTTGTCAGCACCCCAAAGAAGAACTACCTCTTAATGCACTTTTTTGTACTTAACGGGTGATTATAAAAAACGATTGTACAAAAAAAATACAAATTTTTTTTAGGATTATCTTAAATATAA
>SCDT01002799.1:1247-21556 GCA_004143765.1 Drosophila melanica
TAAAAATTATATAAAAAAATTATATATTCATATTCTTATATCTTTACTTAAAATAAATGTAATATTTATTTCTTTATTTATTTGCAACAACTGTAAGCCTGATTCTTTAAATTAGCTTTTTTGTTGCAATATGTAAATTTATAATTTAAAAAACTTTTTGCAATTTATGAATTTTGTTTGGTAGGTCAACTGGCTGTCGCCGAAGCCTGCGCCTTGGCGGCACGCCCTCTGTTGGGTAGTAGGTGTAGTAGTTTGACAAGTGGGTGTCGATTTGTGTGGGTGGTGGGTGGGTGGGTGGTTGCGTTGCGTTGCGTTGGGTTACGTTGCCTCACAAAATTTATATGCAGACACGCGCTCTGGCGCGAAAATTGCAGCTGGATGAAATCCCATGATTATGCAGAGAATTTGACGCTGCTGCAAAAAGGTTGCACACGCTCGAGTTGCAGCAGCACAGTTTTTTGTTGTCGCTTTCATCGCTTCTTTTTTTTGTGTTGTTTTTCGTTTTTCAATTCAAGTGCACGAGGCATAGAATGGATAAAAGGCGAAATGAATGTCATGGTTACATTTGCACTCAGCCTTTTGCCAGCTGCCTTGAGAGCTGCTAATTTATGCGACCTTTTCTCTGCTGTTGTTGTTGTTATTTCATAATTAGATGGGTCGGCGCATGTTTATGGGCGTGGCAAATGCCATATGTCAAACGGCAGCTGTGTGTGTGTGTGTGTGTGTGTGTGCTGAGAGCCCTGGGGGCAGCTATATTGACAGCGCTAACCAAATTGTATTGACTTTTGCCTTGTGCACTAAGCCATATTACACAAATGCGAACTTGAGCGAGTGTGTGTGTGTGTGTGTGTGTGTGTGTGTGTGTGAGTGTGAGTATTATTGTGGTTATGGCTGCCAGGCATTATAAATAGCTAATTAGGCTAGAGCACTGTCCCATAACTGTTGCATATTTGCGGGCTGTGCAAATCGCAAACGTTGAAAATTAAACAAATACGTAATTTAATAAAACCTGAAAATTTGTAAATTTCATAACACAAAATTTCATTAGAATAAGTAACACAAGGGAGCGGCCTAATTCGCGAATATTTCAAATTCAATTTTAATATAAAATTTTACCATATTTTAGTAAAGATATCTAAGATCTGTGAAATCAACTAATTAACAATTCACTTAAATACGAAATATATAACTTAAGTTAAATAAACATTTTAAAATACATTTTCATTAACACAAAATAATTAAATTATATTTATTCTACAAATTATTTAATTTATTTGNTAATTTATTTTTTATGATATTTTAATATATTTACCTTTAATAATTTAAATAAATATTTATTTTTAATAGCTGACACCAATTAACATCATCAGCTAATAGCAAATATTTTTATATAAAGTCGAGATTATTTAATAACTTCTCAATATTTCACTTATATATTCAAATTTCTTAAATGCACCAATATAATTATAATTTTTATTAATTTGGTTAACAATTAAGATTTTGTCGAGCAATTGCCGTTGCCATATTTATATATTTTGCAGGATGAACCAATTACTAAAACATATTTCTTAACCTTCGAACGTTGAATAAATGTCTTTTGGCCATGTGATTTAATAATTGCACAGCTAGCAGGTTAATTGAATTGCGCCGGCATTTTATTAAGACTCAAAGCGATTGAATTCAATTAAGCCAGCGTACATAAGCTCGATAAATGTTTCAACTGGTAATTTTATTTTATTACTCAATCAAGACACAAGAGAGCAAACGCATAAGATACTTATGCATAAATGGCAGAGCGAGTCCACAACTTTATTGCTGGCAAACAGACAGAGTTGCCATCTGTTTGGTTGTCTCTGGTGGATAAAATATCCTTTGAGCGTATATATTTGCATTGACAATTTCAGATATCATTCGGCTGCTAAGTAAGCCACAAGAATTATTTTAAAGATATTTGAAAAAAATAATTAAATGTGAGTCGAAAACGTTTAGATCGTAGTGTTATGGAAATAAATGGAATAATCTTTACTGAATTCGATTATGTTTTAATGGAGTAATAATAACATACTCTACAATTTTATTTATTACAATGCGTAATATACTTTTAATAAGCTACTTAAGTAACAACAAGAAATATTCAAAAAACGTTTGCATTAATAAAATCTAATTAAAATTTAAAGTTTGTCAAATTTAAATATATATTANCATATAAATAATATTAATATCTTATGCTTTTGCTACTTATAAGTAAGCGTATTTGAATTTCAGCGCACAGCAAATAATTTTCATTTTCGCTTTTAATGGCTCTTAAATTAAAAATAATTTTCAAGAAGATTTTTGGTCCGGCACTCGCCATAATTTAATGCGTTAAAAAAATAAAGGAAAATGTGCATGTTCATTAATAATTTAATGAGAGCCGATGGGGAAAACACACAAAATGAAAACGTTAAAATGGCAACAGGATGTGGACAAAACACTCGAAGCGTGAAAATATTTAACTTGTTGATATTTAAAGCATATAATGCGTGTGTGTGTGTGTGTGTAGGTGTATTTTAACATATGCTTCATTTTGCTTAAACATATTTTTGGTGATTTTTTGTTATCAATCAATTTTGAATTAATTTTATGTGTCTAATAGAATTTTATGGGAAATGTTTGTACTATTTTTGGACATCATTAAAATGGAAACCTAATCCGAATCATAATAAATTAATCTAAAATACATATTATTAAACTACGTATTTATAATTAATGACTGAATTGTGTTTTAAACAACTTTTTGTTGTCTGTTTATTGTTTGCTTGCAGCTGTTGTTGAAGAACCCGAATTTACTGAATACATCGAAAATGTAACTGTACCTGCTGGACGTAATGTCAAATTGGGTTGCTCAGTCAAAAATCTTGGCTCCTACAAGGTGGGTACTGCATACTATAAATTGTATTTTCATTACCAGCAAAGAAATACTCTGCTTTCAATTTTTAGCAGGTTTTATTAAAAAAATATAAGTTTGAAAAAATGAGAATAAGGCCAAACTAATTTTATTGATATACTCAATGATATTTTTGTATTTTATAATATACTTGACAAATTGAATTGCAATTTAAAATTTATTTGTATTTAATAAATTAGATATCTCTATTTTTTTTGTTGTTGTCATTATGAACCTTTCACTCTTCTAAGTATCAACATTTTTTTTTAAATCAAATAAACTTTAAATATGTCCAAACAGGCACTCAAAATCTCATTAAAATCTATAGCCAAGCCAATTGCGAGTCCATTTTTTTTGTCAGTTTTCCAATATCTGCTAAAGAATCGCACCTAACGAAGTGCCAAGCAAATTTTTGCATAGCTGTGGAATGCGGATAAACGCATTTTGGTGGTTTGTTCCCCTCAGGTAGCTCCTGACAAAAAACTATTTAATAACATCTAACGGTATGCAGCTATATATATACTATATACTTCATTGTAACCGACTGCAATTTTACAGCTCAGCTCAGAAAAAAAAAGAGAAATTGGAAAAGCCCGAAGCGCTGGCAAAAAGCGGAAGCGAGAAAATTGCATCATAGAGTCGCATATAAAAATAAACTCGACCGGTTTCATGTGCGTTGCGTTGCGGTGTGTGTGTGTGTGTGTGTGTGTACGATGATAGCTATGAATTACACGCATGCAGTACATGTAACCGAGAAGCTGTCTGACGGGAGGAAGAGACACCTCTCTGATGGGTGGTGGGTAAGACCCGCTGACTTGGCACAGACAGCAGCTACTTAAGCATGCCATCAGCTAAACCGAGTCGGTCTACGCCTTTTGCCACCTGTTTTGCGCTTACAAACACCTCACTATTCCCCCCTCTCCACATTTTGGCCATTTTATTTACTTTATGCGATGCACGTTTCTCGTGTCGTCAGCGCTCGTTTTCTTGTTGCTCGCATTTACACCTCAATTTGATTCTATTTCCTGGATATGGCGAGCGAAAAGCAGAAAAAAAAGAATACAGCGCAGATATCAGGTAGCTCAGCCAACTACAGCTATCTCTCTCTCTTTCTCTGACACTATCTTGCTCTATCGTTCGCTGTCTTGTTCTGTCAGTCAGCGATGAAGCTGAGTTGGGTTTTAGCTACTTGAGCCAGCTTTTCGAGTGCTCGGTAATGATGTTCCGAGGCGTCGCTGCTGCAATTCAAGTCCTTTTGATATTCATGGCCGTGTTCTCCATTTGCCATGGTAATGATGTGTTCGAGCTAAGCTGCCTCTTGATCTTTGCATTTGCTGTGAGCATCTACTAAAAAATTGCTGCTACTACTGAACTACTTATTTGCCTCGTTTTTTTTTTTTTTTTTTTTCATGGCGTATGCGCAATGTCAGCTACTAATTAGATGACTTTTACTGTCATCCTTTCAGCGTTCATTTAATCCACTTTGCTTTGCCTTTGCCTTGCGTCTGCTTTTTTTCATCTCTTTTATCTAATTTCATCAATCAGTTTTCCATTTTTTTTTCTCTCTCTCTCTCTCTCTTTCTCGCTCTTTTTGTCGAGTAATCAAATCATTAGCCCTCATTACACGCTGATTTCTTGCAAGCTGCTTAATTAATAAATCATTTCGCCTTTTTTCTATCGTATTTTTCACTTGCCAAACCGCAAAAGAAAATAAATTCAAAATGCAGCCATAAGTTAACGACTACGCGATTCCCTGTTCCGCGAATTATTTTATATTTTATTTATATATTTATGTCAATATATTATATCGAGATAAACTTCATCAAATTATTGAACAAGTATTTCTGATTTTTGGTTTGATGCTGGCTTTAAACATTAATGTAACTAACTCAATTTGAGTATACCCCAAATGTCATTAAAATGCAAATAAATGCTAATGGTGCATTTAAGGGCAAAATGACTTGTTTTTTTGTTTATGTTCTTTACTCTTTTAGCCTTATTTCGCTTTATTAGCACAGTTTTATGGAAGTTTTGCAAAGAAGCGTTAATTTGAATAAAAGAGTAAGAACATTTTTTCTTTTACCCTTTGGTATTTCTCTCAGAAGAGAGAGAGAGAGAGAGGGAGACAAACCAAAGATTAGGTTAACTTTTATAACTAGCTTACAGAAGAGTTTTTTGAGTTTCTAATACGTGATTTTCGTTAATGCTAGCAGTTTTTTTGTGAAAAGTTTTCGCATTATTATATGAAACTAATTAAAACAATATACCATTAGCAAAGTATCGTTTATGAACAGGTTGGCAGTACACTATCTCTAGGGTTGCCAGCCCTTTGAAATCATGACTTTCTACAATCGATAAACCCTTGGCAATCTTTTCTTTCAGGTCGCTTGGATGCACTTTGAACAATCGGCCATTCTCACCGTGCACAATCACGTGATCACGCGCAATCCGCGCATCAGTGTCACGCACGACAAGCACGACAGACATCGCACCTGGTACCTGCACATCAACAATGTGCACGAGGAGGACAAGGGACGGTACATGTGCCAGATCAATACGGTGACGGCCAAAACGCAGTTCGGCTATCTGAATGTTGTGGGTAAGTAAAGCAAACACAAAAAAAAAAAAAATGCTAATAATGTGGGTGGAAACTAATCAGCAACCGGAGCCAAATGCCCCAAAGGTGGGTGTGCACAGTGGTGCAAAAAACACACGAAAATCCTGTTCAAATACGCGGCGAATTAAAAAATAATTTATATGCCTTTAAGCGCGAACACACACACAGAGAAGGGAGCGCGTTGAAATACCAAAAACAAACAGCAGGGCAATGGGAAAGGAAACGGAAATCGGAACCAGAAAAAGCCAAAAACAAAGGCAAAATTTTGGTGTGCATGTGTGTGTGTGTGTGTGTGTGTGTGTGTGTATGCGTTTGTATCTGTGTATGTCCAGTGTACAGTTCAGTGAATCTTTTGGCCCGGCGAAATTATTTTCCCGGCTGGCAAACAAAACAAATTATTAAAAATGCATGCGAAATTCGTCCAAAAGGGAGCGCATATTTTTTAATTAAAAAATTATGTGCAACACTAAAAGAAATTAAGCAAACGGCTGCAAAAAAGCGCAAATTTAAAAAAAAATTAAAAGAAATATATAAAAACAAATAAATTAATTTACCGCCAAATATTGGTCTAATCAATATGAAACGCGTTTGGCAGCTGAGTGTGAATATTGCCAATCAATTTTTAGACCAAAAAACATGCTTGATTTTATTATTATTATTTTGCACATGCAAAGTAAAACAAAAATATGATAAATTTCAAACAATTCTTTTTCTTTTATATGTGTTAAATAGTTAAATAAAAGTGGGCTTTATTATTTAAAGGAAAAATTTAAAATTTAAAAAGTAGGATTTATCTAAAAAAAGCGGTAGAATTTAGAGTTCAAAAATGTTAACAAAAATCGAAGGAATAATCCGCCTGAAATAAGCAGCTTGTTTTTCCGATTGGGAAACATAGCTATGATTAATCTTTAAGAAAATATTATTTATCTTAATATAAAACGTTTCGTCTGCTTTAATGGCCTAGAATTGTTGGCTAATAGTCTGTTAATTTATTCAGATTAATATGTAATTCATATAAACACTTTGACCATTCGGATCAATTGCACAATATCAAAGGATATAATTATGAAATGCATATTGAAAGCTCAAATTGAAAACATTTCAATTGCAATTTCCTGTTGCACGCACAATGCAATTTATCACCTATTTTGAACGGGCGGCGCTTAACAACAATAGCGGCAAGGCAGGGTTATATATGAGCAGGTTTATTATGAATATAGGTTTATGTGTTGCACAATGCAGGCGCTTTAATCTTAAATGGTTTTTGTGATTACCAGTTTCGTGTGAACGGGGCATTGTGTGCCTTTTAAGCGGATTATGGCCATAACAATTGAGTGGCACTGGGCTGTCATGTCTAAATAAATAATGCGCTTCGATATTGACTTTTAATGCAACATTTTCAACTATTTGCAGTGCCGCCAAACATCGACGATTCGCTGAGCTCCAGCGATGTCATCGTGCGCGAGGGCGCCAACATCTCCCTGAGATGCCGGGCCAGCGGCAGTCCCCGGCCCATTATCAAATGGAAGCGCGATGATAACTCGCGCATAGCCATCAATAAGAATCACATAGGTAAGTGCCAACGCAACGGACAGCAACAGCAGGTCGCATTCATAACAGTTGCATCAATCATTTAAGCGACTTTCAACTCTCTCTCTCTCTATCTATCTTGCAGTGAACGAGTGGGAGGGCGACACGCTGGAGATAACCCGAATCTCTCGCCTGGATATGGGTGCATATCTCTGCATTGCGTCCAATGGCGTGCCCCCAACGGTTTCCAAGCGCATCAAAGTCAGCGTAGACTGTGAGTATTGGGGATTTGCCGAAGGGTGTGGGAATCATCAGCTTTTCGATTTTGCTCTTTGACTGTTTGTCATGCCGCAAATGATAAAGTGTTTCTTTCGTGCGACTGAACAGATTTTATGCGACTATTTACCAAACGCTGGCAGCGTTAACAGTTTTATTTTTGTTTTTTTTTTTAAGCACAAACAACTATTCAAAATTGTGAAAACTGCAAAAATTTTACACAAATTGTAAAAATTGTAAAAATTGACCAAAAACTAAAAACAGTTTTTAGAGTTTATCCATTGCGTTTGGAATTTTGCCCAACGATTTTCAATTTATTTTTCGTTACGTGTTGACCAACAACATCGTTTGATGACCAAAAACTACCTTTATGCATTTGTATAGAGTTCACATTTAGTGTGTTTGTGTTTCTGTGTGTGTGTGTGTGTGTGTCTCTCTCTGTGTGTTATTTGCACTGTTGTCCCTGGCAACTCATATTTCCATTTCGCGGCTGAGGATTAAAGTTGATCTGATACTAGAGGGTCACATGGCATGCACAGTGGTTAAAAGAGCTAAGTTCGTTAGTTCAACAATTGCAATTTATTTTTGGATAATAATTGGAATTTATTTTTGGATAATAAAAATAGTGGTTTTTGTCAAAAAAAAAATATATGTATATTTTTAAAATGAATAAAATATTACATATTATTTGTATGTGTTTTATATTTTATAAAAATTATTCAGACAATTTTTGCCACTAAGAAAACAGTGTTAAGTGTTGAATAACTATGAAGATCTAGCTGTATTATATTTTTGCTAGAAATTGATAGACCTGATTTATGCCTATTTATTCAATAAAAGCTAGGTTGAGTTGGTTCCAAAGTGTATCTGTATCTGATTAGCAGTATATTAGATCGGCATCATAAATTTCTCTCATTTCCATTTCCATATATTACTATTCTTCATAATTATTTTACAAACTGCAGTGTTTAAAATCGAAGCATTATTTAAGCAAAGAAACATAGTTGTTATGCGATTTATTTTGAATTTATATTAACATTTAACAAATTAAATTTGTTGTTGTTGTGATATCTTTTCTGCATTTCGCACTCGCTTTGAGTCCACTGTGCTTGACTGATTGCAATTGGAAGCGCCACTTGTGGCTTTTGCCGCAGTTTTGTGAAATCTCAGGCAAAAAACCAAAGAGAAAATATTAAAAAACAAGAAAAAAAAAAACGCAACAAAGTTCAAATCAGTGTGCAGTTCTTTTTAAGATTTATTACAAGCGACAGTCACATCACATGCTGTCCGTGAGCTGTCATGTCGGCGGGCGGTTGGGCAGCCATTGAAGCAGGGCGTGGCAGTGGGCCAGTAGGCGGGTCGCCGCAGAAAATTTGCTCGTTTGCTGTCACTTAAAAATGCCGCAAGCATAAATCTATTTTTGTTTTGTGCACGACATTCGCCTGCTCGCTTACAGAAACGAACCAGACCGACAGTCAAACAGAACCTGAGGCCACAGGGCAACAGCAGTAGCCACCGCAACCCACCACAACCCACTATTTGGTAGTTACCCACCAACTCCTTGCACAGCAGCAAAAAGTGCAATACAAATTACACGTGTGCGAAGCGAAGCCATAAAAAAGTAAGTCGAAATGCTTGATTGCTGCGGACGTAACCAGAAAAAAAAGCATCAGTGCACTGAGTGGGGAAGGTTGGAAGTATGAAAACACTACTTCAAAATAGCCAGAACAAAAAATATAAAAGAGAAGCAAACTAAACAGATTTGCGGTACAATGGATTGAATGAAACCAGCTAAACAAACTTTAGCTGAGATAGAGAAAAGTAAAGAGAATATTAATAATAAATTTAATAGCTGAATACAACAGATTATCTAAAGCGTTTTGAAGGATTTTAAAATTTTTTCTAGTCTAAAATTTAGTTTGCATAAATTTGTATTAAAATTGTGTTCAAAACAGATTCTTAATTATATTTAAAGCAAAATACAAAAATTTAAAAATATGATAAATAATACAAATTCACTTTATTCAGCATAAATTTTACTTTGCATTTTATTTTATAAAGTCGGAAATTTCTCATTCGATTACTGTAAAAACCACAAACTATTTCGACAACATTTAAAGCTGGCTTTTAATGGACAAACGCCCAAAAGTCGGCAAATCGGCCATTCACAATAAACACAACTAACAAAACTTGCCACAATCTTTAAATTTGTATGTGTCAAAATCCAATTTCCAAATTTGGCTTTCATTTTCCAATAAACCCAGATATACGGCATGATAAGTTTACTTTGTATTTTGGGAGCAATGGTTTTTGTGTTGGGCATAAACATAAAATCTTACGCAGATTTCCTTTTTGCTTTTCTTTTTTTTTAAATAGTCGAAACAAATTTGCCAGCCAGAAAAAGAAAGTGTGCAGCAGCTCCCAAAACAATTTGTTAAAACAACTGTGACAGCTTGCATATGTCCTTTAGCCAGGAACTCACAACATGCTCTTTCCCTTTTCCCCCCTCTTTTGCTCTCACTCGCTTTTATTTCTCCTTTTTAGTATAGTTTGCTCTATGTTTGTACGTTTATTGCGGCGTGCGTTGCTTAACAAACAGGAAGCAACAAATTCAGCTACTGTTTCCGGTTAGTATGTGCGTGTGTGTGTGTGTGTGTCTGTGTGTGTGTGTAAAGCAGTTTGTTTCTTACATTTGTGACTGCATACTGATTTGTTTGCTTCGTGCAGCAGCAGCAGCAACAACAGCAGGACACAAGGACAACATATGCTGCAAACGACCCTTAACCTGCCCCACTATAAAAATAGAAAAAAAAACTACAGAATTTCTGGAAGTAGCGTTCGCCTCTTTCGTTTGTCAAATCGGCAACTTAAGCAGCTAATTTGGTATGCAATCCAGATATTCAGCATTCATATTATTTCTTGGGGGTTTTTTTTATAGAATTTGTCGGTGCTTAGCAGAGCTTTAAACTGACGAACCGCGTTCCAAAATCTCCACAACGATCATTCAAAACACACAAAGAAAAAGCCGAAATTATCAAATAAATTTTGTATTAATTATAATAAAATTTTATTAATGAATATTAGCAATACTTGTGGATATAATCATGAAGATTAAATGATAGATAATAGCACTATTTCTTTAAAGTAAAACAGATATGTATATAGAGATATATTCATTCAGAATAATCAACTGTTTTTTTTTTACCTACGATAAATGATTCATCAACTTTATATTAAAACCGTTTTATTTTCTGAAAATACCAACTTCCATTTTATACAAAAAAAAAAAAACGATTCCACCCACATTAAAGAATACCCTTAAGTACTTGACTTTAGGTGCTTTCGACATGGCGACAGGACGAACATTCTCAGCATTTCCTGTCCAGTGCTTGGCGCTGATTTAAATTACAATTGAGTGGCGACAATATTGTAAAAGCCGAGCGCAAGAAAGCAGCCAGCCAGCGAACGAGCTGCTGTTAAGTGGCCAGCGAGTCAGGTAGCTCAGCGAAGGAAAAAAGGACTTGAGTCAACAATAATTTAGCCAACCGGTGGCCGGGTTGAAGGGGAGGGGTGCGGCTGAGTGGTTTGCTGTTTGCGCCTCAGTAGTCAGTGGACATTGAGTGACAGTTTTGTCTGGCAGCTTGTAGAAAATTGCAAGGTGCCATTGCTGAGTGTAAACAACTTGAAAATTAGCAGTTAATGAAGCCTCGTTACGGTCGGTAAAAACGGGAGGGGGGGAGGGAAACGTTGGATTACGGTTGAAGTACCACGGTATTGTTTGGCAAAGAGGTGGACTTGATTGCACCAGAAAGGATGTTGGCGCAATATTTGCGGAATTAGTGTAATGGCAAATGGACAAGATGATGGCAATGAGCTGATTGCACTGCCATCGCCCAAAAAGGATAGGTGATTGGACAATAAAGACGGACAATGGGACAATTGACCAGAGCACGTGCGCTTAAAAGTGACCATGAATAAAATAGACACAAGGGTTAAACAGCGTGTAAAATCCGATAAAAAGAAAACGGTATTTTAAAGACAGGATTGAAATAGGATATATTTAAAAATATATTGCGAATTTGTTCTTAGATATAAAAATATTAAAATAATAGCGAATTGCAGCAAAATTTCAAATTTTTTGTTCAAGACAAAAAACCAATTTCTTTATAGGTAAAAATTTTTTAAATTTTTGCTAGAAGCAATTCAAAATGTTTTCAAAAGTTATCCAAAAACAAAAATAATATTTATATTGAAAAAATTCTATTATTAGCAAATAATTTAATACGAAAATTGGGTATTTTAGACAAATTTTTATTTATGTCAAATTATTATAATAGCATTTTTTTTTTAATCTCAAAAATTCGATATTATGATAAACATTCATTCAACATTAAAAGAGCATACAAATACATTATTTGGATAATTTTTTCCTTTCTTCAGTTTTCGTTATTCCACTTTGAATTTATTTCGGCTACCGTTACCAAATTTGTATGCAACATTTTCCTTTTATTTGGTTTATAGTTTGAATTATTTTATTTCATTATAACTGGCGACCTTTGTTGACCAAACACAACTTCTTTAATTCATTTCGGTAAATTTATAAGTTTTTCCCTGCTGCATATTGACAAACAAAGTTTCAAGTCCAATTTATGCATGCATTCAAGTTATTTGCCTCAACATATATATATATATGTATGTATATATATGTATATTTTTTTTTGTCCTGTCTTTGGTTTATGCAAATGCCAGTCGGGCCAGATCTTAAGTATAATTTTTTATGCAACTGATTTTCATTTAAATTGAGAGCCAAGACAAGTCAGGCCTTTTCTTTGCCCGGAAGAAAAAGTTCGCCATAGTTCGCAGACACACACACACACACACACACACACAAGTCACATTCAAAGTGGGCAACAAGAGTAAAAGAAAAAACTATTTTTCTTTCAGCGAACGCAGCTCATGAAAAATCTTATGAATAGCATTATTCCGTATTTTGCTTGGCTTCGCTTGTTTTTGTCGTCTTCTTTTTCCGCGAGTCTATTTGTTATTTGTGTGCATCTGTTGAGCTTCTGCGCCTCGCTAGTAATTATATAAGAACACCTATACAAACAAATTTGTCAATGTGCTCCTAAAATCCTTACAAACAAAAAAAACAAAAACCCTTGGCATTGCATCGCTGACAGAACTTTTGCCACACTTCAGGTGCACCACACCGCACAATTTTAATTAAGATATTAAATGCGAGCAGCATTTGGCATTTTTCCCTTTCTCTTTTTTATCTGCTGCTCAATGGGCACTAATGAATATTTCTCTTTCTTTTTTTTGCATTCGCCATAGTTATTGTCAGGGAGAGCGTTGTAATCCTGAGCCTGTCATCATCATTAGGCTGAGCACAAAAAAATGTCCTGACTCTTTACACAATGGCTCCTCCATTCATTCATCGGGTTTGGCTTGTCATTTCGCTGGCTCTTTTACCTTTTGTTGATTTATGCGAGCCACGAGCTGGCAATTAAGCTGCGGCTCAAACCTGAAGGGTTCCTCTTTGCTTCCCTTCCCCTTCCCCTCGCTTCTCACTTTTTCTTGCAATTCCCTGCAGTGCCAAGCCAATTGAAATTTTAATCAGCTTGGACACAAATTAGCGTCGTTTTTATGTTTATGAAAAGTGGCCTCAAGTAGCCGCGCTTACAGCTGCTTTTTCACGGGTTTGTCGCACAGCTTTTACCTTTCCTCCTTCACTTTCTCCTTTCTTTTTTTTTGTTATATCCCTAATCAAAAGGATATCAAGTGTCACGCGGCTTAAGTGTGACAAAATGCGCAACTTAATTAACTTGTCAAGGGGTTAAGTGAACTGACTGGACATTAAGTACGCCGCTGTAGTGTTGGGTAGCGCCGCAAACAAAGGCATTGAAAGTTGAAGCCCGGATATTTTGAAAGAATAATTAAAATACTTGAATTTTTAATGTGGGATTGGTTTTTTCTTAATTTAAATGAATGGAAACTATTTAAAAAAGTATAATAATAATTAATTATATGTCAATAATCGAGTGATTATTATTTATTAACAAAAAATCAATAATAAAATATTTTATTTTATATTCATTTATAACTTAAATATGTTTTGCTAAAAACCGATTTACGATTTTGTTTTAGTTCCGCCCATGTTGCTTATACCACACCAATTGGTTGGCGCTCCCGAAGGTTTCAATGTGACCATCGAATGTTTTACGGAGGCGCATCCAACATCCCTGNCATCCCTGAATTACTGGACACGTGGCGAGGGACCAATCATACACGATTCGTATAAATACAAGTGAGTTAAAGTCGAATGGAAAATATATAAATTTTTTTTTATTAAAATAATAATCTAATTCTGGTAATTTATTGTCTTCTGTCGTCTCATTCCTAGAGTCGAATCGAGCGTCGGAGTGCCCGCTTATAAAACGCACATGAAACTGACGATTATCAATGTCGGCAGCGGCGACGACGGCATCTATAAGTGTGTGGCCAAGAATCCGAGGGGCGAAACGGATGGCATTATACGATTATATGGTGAGTAAATAGCTCGAAAGCATCTAAAACTGAAAAACTTTAAAGCACTCAGCAATCTCGTCTTGCAATTCAGAAGATTGTTCAAAAAGTTGCCGTCAAATGCATTTTTAATTGTTTGCCAAACAAAAGTTGCGGAAACGTGAAAGGAAAAGCCTCGCGAGGCTCGCGAAGGAAATATGTTGCTCATACGCAGCGTAGTGCACATTTCGGTTGCCAATGCAAAGTCAGCAGCTTTTTATAATTTTAATGGAAATGTGCTTGCATTTCATTTAATCAGACAAAAGTTTCTCAATGATTTGGTTAGTTATTATAAATTACGAAAAAAAATAAATATATTCAATTAAAATGTAGAATTACTTTTGAAATTAAAAATAAATTATGTTTTTGAATGTTTTTAAATTCCAAATTCTTTTTCCCATCTTCGTTTTCTTTATTGCTTTAATGCGTTTCGCTTGAACTTTGCAATTATTTATAATTACGCTCGAGCATATAATTTAGTTAATTGTAGGGCAACGAGATGCGATTCCGTTCGGCATTTGGCAACTTTAAGCTGCCCTCAGCAAATCCATCACGTAATTAAACTAAAAACGTGATATTAACTCACAACTTCAGCTTCAAAATTGAACAAAAAGTTGCGCACATTCTCTGCCAGCCATGTGAGAGAAAATTTAAGTTCGCTCGGGGTTTTACAGCACATGTGAGATGTGAGTTAAAAAACCCCTGCCCGGGCAGCCATCGTCTCCCCCCGCTCCCCGCTCCATGCTCCGTTGAGCAAAAACTTCTGTCAGGACAATCCGGCAAATTCTGCCCAGCCAATTCCACACCTCAGGCAGAGAGCACGTGACTTGATTTTCAGTGGCTTGATTATGGCTCAGCTCAGCTGGTTTACCGCACTTTCTGCAGGGTCCTTCGTTGCGGCCAATCGCCGAGCTGGCCAAGCCAAGGTGTTAAGCATTCGTCTTAGTCTCCCCGAAAAGTTGGCTTCCTTCGGTCAGCCAGGCGCACTGGCAATTAAGTCCAACCGTTTCTGGGCTGTTGCGGTTGAGATTTTCTTTGTTCTGCTCTTCGCCCCAATGGCTAAATGGCTGAAATTTGTCAATTCGTGTTAAGGCCAATGCGGCAATTTATCAATATGCCCCGAACGGGCAGTTATTCTTCTTATTCTTTTCCTTGGACATGGATCGCTTAATTAGCCGAATTGGGCTTAAAGCTGCAGCGCGAAGTCATTTGGAGAGTGTCAGATTTTATTGTGGCTGAATTTAATGGCATTTTCTAAAAATGTATATATATATATATAAATGTGTATTGTTATTCATTTATTCATATTCATATTCAATACTCAAAACGTTTACTATATTTAACAATTTTTTGAAAATACCCTATTCAGTTTGTTTTGGCCAACAATCATGGTTTTAATTAGTTTCTAATGAGATTCCTGTTCAAACTGAACATTCAATATTGAATAATAACTACAATCATGACCAAAATCGTTTGACAATCAAAAATGATTTTGCATATTTAAAATATTTGGTGGAAATTGCAAATACGTTTTGTCCAAAGGAGCAGAAAAATGTTGAAGGGGTGGCATAATTAAAACAGGCCTTAATTGAAATTGTCGCTGATATAGCCGGGGAAAAGTGAGAGCTTTAACGAGGTAGGTTGGCTGGGCTGGGCGGGGCAGGGCGGGGCGGGGTAGGGTAGATTCGATTGTGAATTGCGCATATTGTCACATAATGAAAATACAAAATAATTAGCATTTTGTTGTATCAACTCGGGCGTATGCAATAAATGGAGTGAGTCGTAAAATAACAGACAGAACGCGTTTTAAATAAATATCAGAAAAAAAGGCGAATGAAATGACACGTGCTAAAAATTTTTATAAATTTGCATGCGCATTTCAATGAAAACAACAAGCAAATTCGAATATTGAAATATATATAAAAATAGAAATATGTAAATGAATCGTAAACAACAAATGCTAAAAGATGAAACATGAACAAAATAACAATGAAATAAACTCCATAACAAGCTATTATTGTTATTGTTATAAAAAGTGTGCAAGGGAGATAGCAATAGTTTATGAGCTAAGGCGTGCGAAAGAGAGGCTCGAAAAAAGTGGTCCTTTGACTAAGGAATTCGAAAAAATGAGAAATGAAGAAAGAATTTATGCAAAAAAATATACAAATATATGATTTATTTTTTTAAGTCCAAATATTTGGTTTCCTCTCAAAACAAGCGTCAATTTTGCTCCTACTTTCAGTCTCGTATCCGCCAACGACAGCCTCTTCGGGTCTCTACACCAGCGAATCGCATTGGGGCGAGGCAATTAACGGCAATTCGGACTCTACGCGTTCCATTTACGGTCAGGATAAAAGTGAGTATCCAAGGCAGCTTATCGAATAACCCCCTGGCACCATATTCATTTTGCCACAATACTTTCTGTCTCTTTTTATTCCCACATCACTCGCTTCCTCTTTGTGTCTCACTCGCTCTCTCTCTGTCTCTCTCCCTCTCTCGCTATCTGTTGTTCCCGTGTGCTGTTTATTTCATCATCATCAAGATACGCGCTATCAATCGAATTTGAACGATATCGGTTTATCAGAACAAAAATCCTTCCTAGATAAATCGCAGATCGCGGTGACCGGAAATGGCAACTCCCCCGGCGCCGCCGTCGATATCAGCGCCGACAGCGACGCCAACTGCGCAGTGGCGATCGCGTGGCTCGCTCTGCTGCCAACATTGTTGATGAGGTTTGTGGTAGATTAGTTTTAAATATATGTTAACTTAGAGCTACATATCCACAAATATGATTTAGCAGTAAGGCTTAAGGCAAACAACTAGCATATGAAGAAACATATATACACTATATAATCGTATAGTCCTAGTCAACCAGACCCTAGTTATGATCCGCCCCCGAACAAAAAAAAGTGTGCAACTAAGCCAAAGAGAGCTTGCTGCAAAGTAATGTGACAACCCTAAAAGTAACCCTTAAAAAAAAACATATATATATAAATAAGCTTAACATATATAGTATATGCATATGTGTATAGTTAAAATTTATAAACTTTCACAAGGGTAAACAATTGTAATTTTATTTTGCTTTAATGCTGTGCTTAAAGCTGACGAAAATCAGTAAATAAACCAATTTGATGCACTCAAGTTGAGTAATGTTTAAATAATTATATGATGATATATATATTTGTGCGTTAAACGCTGATGGCATTTTTATATATACACACACACAGATACACACACACAAGCGCACACACACATTATAGTTGTTCTACTTACGCCTTAAGGTATGCAACATTAAAAAGCAAATTATACAATTATATAGTTAAAGGAAAAACCAACAACAACATATCGAGAATAAAAATCATTTAAATTATATTATATATAAATATAACAAAATGTGTGAATCTGCAACTGTGTGTATTTTTGTATTATGTAAGAGGTATACATACTTTATTTGATTGTTCAGTTGTTCTATATATAGACTGTTTCAGGCAGTCTATGGTCAAGCGCTTTATGGCCAATGCTGCTCTCAAAATATATTTGTATATCAGTTGTAGAGTAAAAATAGGCTTCAATCACGAAATCTTCGATATTAAATTATATCAGACCCTTGTGTTAGTTTTAAAATAGGTTCAAAGAATTCCAAAAACTTTCTTCAGTAAAATTCCATAAGAGATCTATAATACTACTCTGCTTAAATAAAGAAAAACCTTACCGAAATTTATGTGTTCTTTCATGCTCTTATTGTTTAAAATATTTAAGCTTAAGTTAGTTGAAACTAAGGCTTAAACAATATTGTAAAAAAATACATAATGAGAATGTTAAACATTTAAGCTAAACAGTTGTGTTGCTTTCAATGCAAAATGAAAAGTGTTAAATATATATAAAAAATATATTAATGAGTTACAAGTAAATGCAAAGCTAACGGTACACAAACATACATATATATATACACTCACATATATATATAAATATAACTATGTAACATGTATTTAAGCATACAAAATGAGTTGTAACTGCAAAAAGGAAATCGCATATAAATTGATATAAGACCGATTCCAAAATGAGCAAATTGAAATAAAAATCGACAACAACAAATAAGCGGCTGTGTGTGAAAACTTAATTGCCAACCATATTAAACACGGCAGTAAACCAACAACAACAATAACAACCACATTAACAACAATACATAATAAAACAAATAAGAATGCAGCAGTCGAGCATACTTCACCAGATGATACCCTATACAGGTAAAAATAACATTTGATTATTTATATCTGTATATTATATATTCAACTCTAAATCTATATCTCTCTTTCTTTGAATTCGATATATAATTAAAGGGTATTATGTTTGGCATACCCTAACCTTAAATTCTCTGTTTACAGAGAACAAGTGCATCACATCAATAAACAATTATTCGTGCCACAAAGTGTGGGGTAACTTCGCAACGATTCAACGGAGAGTTGCAACCGCATTTTATTTGTTATGCAATTTAATTTATTCATTTTTTATTGAACGCAACTTTTTCAAGTTATTGAAAATTTACAAAAAAAAGGGGGGCGAAAACAAAAGGAATAAAAATGTAAAATATTAATAAAAATTTGTCATTTTCAATTTAATTATTGTTCACATTCACGGGGCGTGGCCGATCACTTTCATGCATTTTTCATTACAGTTGTTCAGTTTTCAATAATAAATTGAAGTGCAACGCATTGTTTTCATGTTGCCATGGTTAACAACAAAGTGCGTGGATAAAGGTAGAAAGGCAAAGGAAGGGGGGGGAAGCGATAAAGAATATAACAGCATGCAACAAGTGTTGCATACGTGGCAATGCCAGCTTACTAATACTCTCTAATTATCGAATTAATGTAGATTAAATAATTTGCATTTTCTAATCTCATTTAAATATTAAACAAATAAAAAAATTATGATGCAATTAAATATTTTTAAAATTTGCATTTTATTTAACTTTCAATTTCATTATCTAATTTATATAAATTTATTAAGCTTATAGTTTCCTTCAAAATAGCAAGAATTATTGCACAGTAAAAAAAAAGACAAAGTCAGAAATTTGCATATGAAAATTAAGATTCAACGAGTTTTTCCTCATTTCAATTGCAAAACTAACAAAAATAAAAAATATTTAAATGAATATCCAAGCAATTCTTCCTAATTATAAAGACAGCAGAACAAACATAGAAAAATCTCTTTTCAGCATTTTTTTTATACACTCTTAATTGAAAATTTCTTTAATATTATTTAACAAAAATTGTTTTCAAAATGTAGCCAAACGGATAAGTTAATAAATGCATTTGGGAAGCTTTTAAAGGACATTGTGATGAACAAGTTTTTCCTTTTCTCACTTATTAAAAGGTTAGGCTAAGGATCCCAGCAAATGCGGAAATTAAATTGCAAAAATAACGGCACTATTTCTGGTGTTTTTATTTGTGTTGCAGTCCTCTGCTGATGGGAAAACAAGGACCACAGAAAGCCGAGCAAAAGAAATAAAGGAGAGCGAAGTACGAAATCAGCTTGAAATCGCGACACAAGATGTCAATTTCATTACGAGAAAGGACGAAAGGCGAGGACAGCGCACAGGACTCATCTGCATAAAGGGGAAATTATTTTTACTACCAACTGCCAGCATCTACAACAACAACAACAACAACAACAAGCAACTAAATGGCAATTGCAATGGCAGCTGCTTGGACAAAGTTTTCGACGCCAAAAAAAGAAAATATAGAAAAATACTTGAAGAAAATAAAAAAAAAAAATAAGAAAAAATGGACAGAAAACAAAAATAAATCCCCGCAAAACGTAAAATGCCGAAATGAACTATTCACGACAATTTCCTGAATGAAAGTAGAAAAACCTTCAACTCAAAATTTATGTAAAGCAACAAAAAAGTTAACAAAGTCAACAAACAAATACAAATGAAGACAAAATACTGGAAAAAAATAAATTACGCCCGAAAGGAACTAACAAGCGAAAGCACAAAAAAATTGGAAACTTGCACGAAAAAAAAAAGAAATTGAATTATATTTATGAAAAATTCATAGAAAAACCCCATTACACAGATACTTTCCATTAATCCACATGCTGCAAATATTTTGGTGGAAAACCCTACCAAAGTATGCCGCAACTAAAGCTGCAGCTTGCCAGCCCAACGGCAGGCAAAAGAGGGCGTGGCAGCGTGTGGCAAAGTTTTGTGCGGAACATGTTTGCCATACTTTTTATCTGTGCCCAATTCTTTGTGCGAGCAGTTTATTAAAGGATGCGAACAACAGCCAAGAAGTGTCCTGCACAAAAGAAGTCCTGCATTCCAATGTGTGTGTGTGTGTGTGTGTGTGTGTGTGTGTGTGTGTGTGTGTGTGTGTGTGTGTGTGTGTGTGTGTG
>SCDT01002800.1:0-11385 GCA_004143765.1 Drosophila melanica
ATATATATATATATATATGTGCATACGTAAGTATACAAATATGCATATATACATATATACACATTGAAAAAACAACAACCAAACACGCAACATAATATTTGAGTGGTTTCAGGATTAGGGTGCTGATTGGTAGGTTGCCTGCTTGAATTGGTGCTGTGTTTGAGTGTGTGTGTGTGTGTGTGTGTGGGTGTGGGTGTGGGTGTGGGTGTGTGTGTGTTTATGTGGGTGTGGGTGTGTGTGGGTTATTACGATTGTGGGTGGGGGCGTACAGTACAGGATAAGTAGTATTAAAATGCTTAGACGTATAAATATGCTCTCCTAATTTTAGTATGTAATAATCACATTGACTGTCATCATCGATTTTAATATCGCTATCGCTAGCAACGTATTTTCTATAGTTATCGCAATGGCGATCGCTATCGATATCGATATTTGCATTTGCATAGCCGACCGCATTATAGTTGTATGTTGTTATTGTTGTAGCTATTATTATTGTTATTGTTGTTGTTGTTGATGCTGTTGTTGCAGTTGCAGCTGCTGTTTGTTGGGCGCATACGGACTACATGTGATGCCACTGCGTGACGGCGGAATTCACGTTCTCGTTGAGCCGGGCGATCTCCTCGTGCAGGGTGTGCCCCAGCCACTGTAGAAAGATGCGATCGTAGGCGGCCTTGCACAGTCTCAGCGGATTGCCCCGCCTCAGGCCCTGATCCGTTTCCCCGTACTCGTCCAGATACGGCGGCTGCACGAAGCATCCCTTGCCCCTGCCCAGATAGACCACCTGGCAGTCCCGGATGCGCAAGAAGATGCCAACCTCGGCGCCGCAGTCGTGCGCATGATGCGTACAGGCGCCCACCTGCATCTTGCCCAGCTCCGGCTGGCAGCAGTACGACTGGCCGCACAATATGGTGCCGCATATTAAGCACATTGTCGGATTCTTCATCTCTTCGCGCTCGTTGTTGGGACAATAGATGTCCGACACGCTGTTGATGAGATCGCTGTAATCCTCGTAGAGCTTCACCAGATGCGGCAACGGTCGCTGGCAGGGCACCATCTGTAGCAGACGCGGCGGCGTATTTAGCTGTTTGTGGGTGCAGCGATCGAATTCGCGCATTATGTCCGGATGTGAGGCAAAGTTCTGCATTAGGGTGGCATACACCGATTCGAGGTCAAAGTAGACGCCGAGCTCGGGGTCCAGGCCGAGGTACTGGCACATCAAAACAAAGTCATCCGGCTGGTCAGTGGGAAAGGTGTCCGGAAAGTCGACATCGGTGATGAAGCGATAAAAGAGGCACGCGCATCGCATAAACGAGCTCATCTGGCGACGCACACTAACCAGCATCTGTGTGAGATGCTTCACCATCCAGTCACTCTCGCTGGAGACGGTGACGGGCATCTGCAGCTCCTCACAGACATCCCCGGACTCACGGACGCGCCATGCCAGATTGTACTTCATATAGAAGTTGGCCATGTTGTCCTTAATTTTATACGGCATCTGCTGGAAGTACTGCAGCATCTTTGCCGGCTCCTCGTCCGCATCCTTGCGCTCAGCCAGCTCCTTCTCGTAGTCAAAGCAAATGATCGCCTTGGTCAAGTTGGCCAGAAAACACGTCTGCAGTATGTAAAAATCGAACATGCTGCCGCTTGGCAACATCGATATCCGATCTGTAAATAGAAAAAGAAGGAGGTTCATTTGAGTTAAGCACTACCGTACGTTGTATATGAAATCAATAATGTTTTAACAATTATAAATCTTAAATTTATACAACTGCATATTTCGATATATGTATATGATGTATAAATTTGATTGATAAAAATATAATCTTTAGAGGATATCCTCAGTAATATATCTAGCTTTAAAGCTGAATCTCGGAACTTACCATAGGCGGCGATCAGAAGATTGGGCACTGTAAAGTTGAGCTGTACCAGGATGCGGAAGCAATCCCATTCGAGGCAGCTGACGCCCTTCTGATTGAATACGGTATTGTAAAGCTTGGCGCCCTGGACGCTCTGGCAGGTGGCCTGCGCGACGCTTAGATCGGATGAGTAGAGGGCGCAGGCGCGCACCAAATTGCTGACACAGCTCTGATGCCGCATGGCCAGCTCAGCCTTGAGTGGCTTCTGTGTGGCAAATAGATAGACCTCGAGCGCCTGCAGCGTATAGCAGCAGGTGTCCCATAGCAGCGGTATCGAATCCAAATCGAGATCCCTGTCGTCCGTATCCTGCTGCTTGTCATGCAGTTGGCTCTGCATCGCGTTGCGCAGCGCTGTGTGAAACGATTCCATCACCTCCGTCCAGTTTGAGTGCAGCTGTGGCGTATCAATAATCTGTGCGCTCCGCTCGAATTGGGTCATGTTGCCAATGAAACTGCTCTTGCTGGCGAACTGGCGCTTCCCGGCCAGCGCCAGTTCGCTGGCCATGCGCAACATTTCGACAAAGCTGTCCAGCGGCAGATAATTATCGAAGTTGGTCGATTGCATCGGCGAGAATTTGGGCAGCGCCTCGCTCACCGGCAGCACCGTGTTGCTGAGTGTACGGCAATACGGGCAATGGAACTCCACGTTCTGCACCTGGCCGAGGGACACCCGATTGCGCTGTGGCCGTCGCTGCTCTTTGGACTCCTCGCTGCTGTAGTACTCTTTCCAGCAGTTGTGGTGCATCACGTGGCCGCAGCAGCTAACATGCAACGCCATTTTTGGGCCCTCGCCGTTGGGCGCCGTGTAAATGACGCGCGACGTCTGCACGAACGCGGAGCTGACTAGCGGCGGGCCGCTGCTGCTGATGCTGCAATCCTCGAAGCAGAGTATACACTTGAAGCTGCTGTCGCCGGCCTCGTAGTGGCTGCGTCGGGCGCCCAAGCAGGCCACCGACTTGACGGGGTCCGGCAAGAGGGCGGCGGCGCCCTGCTCATCGAGCGACTCGGGTATATCCTCCCATTCCATGGCCGCATCCGATGGCTTCGTGGCCGTGGAGCCAGTGCCCTCCTCGCTGCTGGTGTTGGCAAACATTTCGGCATTCGATTTCATGAACGATTTTTGTGCATTCTGCATCTGGGCCATGATCTTGGCGCGCCGCTCGGCGGCCAGGCGGGAGCGTGCCTCCTTCTCGAGGCGTGCCTGCTGCTCGGAGGTGAGCGGCTGATCGTCGCCCGATTGGGGCACGCTGCTGCCGGAGCCGGCTGCTGCCGCTGCTGACGAGGAGCTCGCACTAGGCGCCTGTCTGGCCTGCAGCTCCTTGTAGCGCCTAATGGTCCACAGCACAAAATCGCGATGTGCCTCCAGCTAAAAACGATGCACATGATGATTAATATAACAGCCCAGACTTCAGTTGGGGAAAACTTACGCGTGGCAAACGCGCCAACTCCTCCAGTTTTTCCAGCACGTTATACTTTTGTGAACTCTCGTAGAAGCTAAGGAACGGATAATGCTCGCTCAGCTCCTCTTGTATGGCAAAGCCCAGCAGATGCAGCACCTACAAACAGGAATCAAAATTTACGCTTTCGATTAGTGATGTTCAAATTAAAAATTAGCATATCGCAACATATCGCGGGGGAAAATGTTATCGAGTTAAAATTGGAAAACGACACTGCTGTTAGCATCGATACATCGATGCTTCGATCTGTGTTGTTAAACATCACGTTAAGTTCGTAAAGTGAGAGAAGATATTTGCTTTTTGCAACGTCCGTCGTGCTGGCCGTCTGTCTGCAATTTTTTTCGCCTTTATTGAAGCTAGAAACTTGTAATTTTGGATATGTACTTATATGCGTCAGATAAAGCATTAAAGATTTTTGGATGATAGCACATTAAACCGAATATCGACAACAAAAAAAATGGGGCCTTGATATCGCTGCTACGCCCACTATAACGCCCCCTCACTAAAAAATCGGATATGCCTATATATCGTACAGTTTTAAGCTAGATTTACCAAGTTTTGGATATATTTAGCTGGAAAGCTGCCCCAAACATCACATAAAAAAAATTGTTCGAGGCTCCAATCGATAACTCGTGTATATTTCCGACAATTTTGAAGATAGAGCTACCAAATGTAACGATTGCTATCATGATATCCCGGTCACGCCCACTATGCCTATAACTCCCACAGTTTTTAAGCTAGATTCAACAAAATTTTTAATTATTGATACCTGTTCACCTCCTTTAAAGTTCGGAACAAAATTTTAGCGACGATTAACAAGAACAATAATAATTGAGAACATGAACGGGTATAATGCAGTCGGTAACGCCCGACTTTAACGTTCTTACTTGCTTTGGATGATTTAATTCAGTAATATTTACCTTTTGCAGGTGGCTTTCGTTAAAGGAGCGACTGCGCATGTTAAGCGCACGGTCCATGACCAGTGTGGTGATGCTGAGGAACACATTGCACTGCAATATGTTGGCTATGGAGCTGCAGAGAAAGCGGTTACATCAATATGATATCAAATGGAAATGATATATTCATTTATTTAACGTACGTGAAGGCCGGCGTAAGCTGTGGCAACATGGGCGGGGGGCAGCAGACGAGCTGTTTTTTGATCTTGCGACGCTCGCGCTGCAGTTCCTCGGCCTTGGACTTGTCCTCCTTGGTGTAGTGGTAGAAGTAAACGTTGAACTCGGTGAACAGATGCTCCTTCAGCTCGTAGACACCCTTGCTGTCGGAGCCGACGGGCTTCTTAAAGACGGCCACCGAATTGATGACATCCTCGATGATGCCTTCGTTGCTGCCGCTGTAGCCATCGGGCAGGGCGCGCGATAGCTCCGAATGGGAATAGGATTTGGTGCAGAGCAGCTGTATGATCTCCTTGCGCAGGCGATCCTCCTCAGTGACAAGCGAAACGCCCGGCATCCAGCGCTCGCCAATGATGACGATCAACAGCTCGAGGAACTCATCGATTATCGACAGCTGGCGTACAAACTCATCGTCCAGCGGCTGGTGGATCAGGCTAGCCTCGTAATTGGGCTGCGCCCAGGCGATCAAGTTGAATTTGTTTAGCATGTGAATGAGAAACTCGTTGCTCTCCATTAGCGAGGCGCCAATCTGGAGGCAGACAATGTCCCTGTCGAGCATCTCGACACGGCAGCGCACATTCCTATAGAAGTAGAGCTGATGGAGCAGCGAGTAACCGTTGCGTCGCCACATACTAGCGGCCACCTGGGCAATCATCGCCTGTGTGCACAGCACCGGCTCGATAATCTCGCGCGGCGTCAGCTTAACGGCCAGCGCCTCGGTATCGGACAGCAGCATGTCATAGGTTAAGTCGTGTGCTCCGAGATGCAGATAGATGCCGGCATAGAAGCGCGACAGCGGCAAATGTATTGAGACCGGTCGCGAAGACACGTCATAGATCAGACATTTGGCGACGTGGCCGGCAACCGTTTTTGGCTCCACCTTCTCGTTGCCCACAATGAATGTGTTATGCACCAGGGCCCGCACCGTCATATTGTAGAGCTTGCGGAGCAACTTCACATCACTCGCCGCCCATTCGATCACCTGCGATATGGTCGAGGCCAGTTTGATGTGCAAATTGAAGGCGCACTCCCATTCCGGCTCGTAGTCCATATGCTGGCCCATTTGGCGTGTTATCGACTCCATGCCTTGCATCACGTTCAAAACACGCATGAGAGCCTTGCAGCCTAAAACAAAATAAAATCAGAGATCAGACATTATTATTCCAAGAGTAAGTCTTAATAAAAAATAGAGTATCTATTAACGTTGAAGGTGAAGTTTCTTAAGCGAACAATAACAATAACAGCCCACAAACTAGAGCGAGAAGGGGAGAGGGCGAGAAAGAGATGTGTTCATTCAGTTCAGGACAAATGTTGGATGACTTACCCTCAAGGAAACCGCTGCGCAGCTCGTTGCTGAGCACCTCAGGCTTGAGACTGAGCAGATAGCGCAAATCGTAGAGTATGTAATTGGCCCGCTTGAAGAAGGCCATGCTGACGATGTTCTTGCTGAAGTGGAGCGTACGATTCTGTATGAACTTCTCGATGGCGACGTGATAGAATGTGTGCAGCAGCTTGTCAAAGATGCCCTCGTGGGCAATCAGATGGTGTGCGATGCTCGGCACTGTGAAGAGCTGAACGCTGAGCGATACGATCGAAAACGAATGCTCGTGATCATCGCTGATAAAGTCCTCGACAATGGTCGCATAGCGTCTGGAGAACTCCTGTGCCAGCACCATTTTGTTCTCGTACTCCATCAGCATACCGGAGATGAGCAGACGATGCCAACAGGTGCGAGCCGTCTTCCACAGCTTCACATCGTATTCGAGTATGTGGCGAATGCAGTAGGATGCGCTCTTCTGCTGGACGAGGGTGGCAAACAGCTTGCGGAACAGATAATGGCGCACAAGGAACTCCTGGAACCAGCTGAGCAGCTGGAGGGCAAACTGCTGGCATGCCACCGAATTGATATTTAGTACCGAGGTGCGCAACGATTGGCTGTGACGGGAATTGGTGAGAAGGCCGCTGGGCGGCATATTTTGTGTCTCAATGGCCGTCTTGAGTTCGTTGCATTTTTCGAACGTGTCGCATTTGACGACGGCGCGACCCTCGCGATCGATCGCCGCCACAATCTCCATGGCGTCCTTTTGACGGCACTTGGCGATCTTTGTCAGCGTATTTATGACCTGATCGAAGGTGTGCGACTCGTCGTTGTACAGCACCGTGCAGAAATTGGCGCCATCCAAGTCCCCATCCAGGCACTCCAGACTGGCGTTCGGCTCGATCTCCAAATAGCTGACACAGAACGCCAAAATAGCGCTGAAACAAATTTCGGCGCGTTCCAAAACGGCGGCTGTTATAATTTTGCTATCGAGTGGATTCTGGCGATTGGCCTGCGGAAGCGAATACGAAAAAGGTTGTTAATCAATCAGCTATGTCAGAATGAATTCGGATTGGACTCACCAGATGGAGTTCACAGTATTGATCACGCTTCCAGGCCTCATCGTCGCCGCAATCGCAGCAGCCACCGCCACCGGAACTGGACATTTTATACTTGTGGAAGCGATGCTCCGAACGCTTAAAGCAGTTAACGCACAGGACGCAGGTCGGATCGACGCCGCATTCGCGACAGCTGTAGGTGGGCTCCCCATTCTTGAACACCTTGCCGCAAACGGTGGCGGTGTTGCCCTCTAAACGGAGTTTCTCGAGTGCTGTTGCCGGATTTTCGCCCAACATGAACTCGACAAGCAAATCAATGATCTCCTCCTTGGCCAGTGACTCCTTGAACATGCATTTCACTGTAAATAACGGCAATAATAACGTCATCGGTCAATGGCCGCATTCGAATACAAATTAAATTAAAATTAATCTATAAAGCGACTATAACTACAGCGATCATGGCTCAACGGATGATGAAACTGGACCCAGTTTTAGTGGAGCCGTCAACTTACAGGACCCGCAAGTCACCGCGTGCTTTGACTCCTGCAAGCGCTTGATCTCTTGCAGCAGCTTGGTGGTCTTCGCGCTCAATTGCACCTGTTCTTCGAGGGGCATATAATCAGAGTATATGGAGCTATCGTCGTCGGACTCATACGCGGTTTCGTCTGATCAGAGCGCAAGTTTGCATTTGAGTTCATGAGTTTTTGGGAGAGGATATTATAATGGCTGTACGGTTAATTGAAGGATTCAAGGATTGGGGGGCAGGTGCAGGGTTTGTATGCGGTCTGTCTGTGTTGAATTCTCCTACATATTTTTGCGCTCGTGTTTTTTTTTGTCAGTTTTTGATTTATTTATTCCAAGGTACAAATACTCACAGGTTGGTGCACTTGCATCTGTGAAAAAGGAAAAGAGGAACGAGAACAAAACAAATTGTAATAAAAAATGAAGCAAAAGCACAACTAAATCATGAAAATGAAAACTAATTTTGGAATGAAAACCCAAAACTTTAAAATGAATCGAATAACAAAAGAAATTAAATTTGTGTTAATTTTAAAAAAAGTAAAATTGTGAGTGTAAAACACTATATATTATATGTATATATATATATTATATATCTCATGACTCACAATATTTGAAAAAAAAAAACAATATTTTATTAAATATAAAATATCACACATCATAATCAGCATCAGCGCGGTGGCGTATGAGTAATTTATCTGACAACATTTTTCTTAGCACGCCCGACTTAACTGAGGTATTAACTTTTGAGTGCATAAAATGTTTGCTTCTTTCTTTGTTGTTGTTGTTGTTATTGTCAAAAATAAAACCGGTTAGTCAGTGTGGTCAGCGCAATAAACCTAAAGTTGACATTTGTGCAAAAGTCAAACAAAGACAATGCAAATCGAAAGCCAAATAAATACATATGCAAAATGATGATGATGATGATGACCCGAGATCGATCTGTGGAGCTGCCAAAGGGGCAGAGAGAGAGAGAGAGAGAGAGCGGGAGGGGAGGAAAGGGAAACAAAGAGAGATAATGTAAATAATGCAAGTTGCTTTTGAATCGTAAAACCGCAGCATAGTAATCCAAGACTCTGACCCAAAGACGTACTACAGATAATATTATTGACATCATTTAAAAAAAAGAAGAAGAAAAAACGGTTATGAGAGATATAAAAATGAACAAACCAAACAACAACAACAACAAATTGAACAACCAAAAACCTTCAGCAAACGGGTTTCGAGGTAATCAGTACTGAAATCGAATCGAATCGAATCGAACCGAAAGCGTTTACGTTTAAGATTGAAAACAAATACAGTTCAAGGTCGTAACATCGAGAAAACTCAGCCAAAAATTGATCGAAAATGTGTAGAAAAGAGAAACAGAAAAGCCTGCTTTTTGAGCTTTCTTCTCCCTTCTCTTCCCTCACAGCCAGCGTGGAGGCAGTGGGAGCATGAGGGAGCAATCAGTGGTTCTACAATCGCATCTGACGTCGCCAGAGGCTATCAGCAGATGTGTGCTTACCTACAAAGTCTGCACTCTACATATACTATATATACTAGCGACTATATGGTCACGACTAGTCACACTCATATACATATATATATATATACGCATATACGAACATATATGTTGTATCTGAAACGCAACAGACTGGAACAAGGGAACGTCTGGAATACTCTTTTGTTCCGTCGTTCGATTGCGAAGGCTGCAGTGCTAGTGCCCGGCAATAAGACCGATGATCAGTCCACGAACGAAAGATTCAACCGATACAGATTCGAGCACGCATATATACTACTATATACACTTACAGTAATGGCCAAAATAAGTGTGCCACCAAACGATCAAATTAATTATTGTTACTATTGTTTTATACGTTTCTATTTTACCATAACTGTTATAATAATTTGTATATACTATAATTTCTATATAGATAAGCTTAATAATTAAATATATATGCACATTGATGGTGCTTATCTGTTTGAAAATCGAACTGTTTAGTCGGTTTTAATAATTTCACGTTTATCTTATCTGGTTTATACTATTTTTGACACACTTTTACCTGTAAGCATTTGTGTAAACTTTTATCAGCTGTGGGTTTTTATTTTCATTATAAATTCAAGTGTGATAACGCTACAGAAATGAAAAATTACCGAGTTTTCTCTTTCATATTCATATTCAACAGTGGTTCACGTTAGTTGATCCCCACTGTATAAAATAAGAACATAAATAATGAAAATCCATTTATAATTTTTAATTTTACGTTTTCTTTTTTTTTTTTTTTTGCCATTTTTGTTAATGGCAATTCCTGACAAGCGTAAGAAGAAGAATATGTCGGCATTATTAAGGTGCACCCAAAACAAAAAAAAAAAAAAAAAGGCAAGGAAAGAAAGAAAGATGTGCTGGAAAACGGCGACCTTATATACAAGACTGCATACGTGATTTATACGGACACGATCGCCTAAATGTGCCAGACAAACAAAGAAACTTCCGATATCGTTTGGTTCTGGCCACATCATCGCGCGATGATGATTCAAATTGCCACACGAACAACTACAAGGACGATGACGAAGAAGAAGATAACGATAATGAAAATAATGATGATAAGCGCTAGCTAAAAACTTAGGTTTTGCCTACTAATAATAATAATAATCATGAATCAGTTCATTACGGAGGAGTAAGAGAAAGTTGTGATTGATCAACTAACAGATACCCTGCATTTGCATTCTTTAATACAATTGTATAATGCCCTTTACTATAGATAAGATAAGATAAGATCTTCAAATAGCAGGTCAAAGAACCTCAGTTTAAATAGAAGCAGTATAAAATACCCTTATCAACAAGGCAATTAACGTAATCGGTTACATAACAGCAATGAGAAGAACGTTGGCCAATGTTATTTGTAAAGATTTGTATTCAGTAAAGAGTTGAGCAACCGCTTTGCATAGACTACAGAAACGGTGTGACCAACTATAACAAATATATATTCTCTTCTTCGCGATGTGTACAGGGTATGAAAACAATAAAAATAAATAAATAAATCAACTTGGAGAAACAGAACGAATGCACAACACACGCACACACATATGGAAACTTCTAACGGAATGCGGCGCAAAACGAGTTTGTTATTGTTGCTAGGTTAGGCAGTTGGTTTTTGTAATAGTTGTTGTTGCTGTTGCAGTCGCTGCATTGAAGGTGAAACGGGTAAACTAGACAAGTCAAATCGTGCAATCAACTCGTCCAATGAAAGGAAAAACGACTGCGCGAAATTTTGCGGAAATCCAATAGACAATGACAGCATAATAGAAAATGAAAAATAATAACAAAAGGTGCACATGAGAAAAAAAAAAAAATGGCCAACAAAAGAAAATTGCATTGAAATGTGCAATAAACAATGACGTCAACATTAAATTCAAGAGCATGGCTCAAATGGGAATATTTATACAGACTATAAAACGATATCTAATGATATTATAGACATATATGTATATATGTATATGTGTCAATGTTTATACAAAATATTTAAACATAAACTACATATCTGGGTTACACGGGAAAGAGTGCGACTCACCTGTTTCCATTTCACCTTGAAAGTCAACATACTTGGGCGAATTCTTTTTGAAGTGCTCCATGAAATCGTATAATGTCAGTGTGCCCGCCTGATGTTTGAGGCGCCATTCCTTTAACGGCGAGCTGCCGTCGTGTTCGGGCGGTGGCGCAACAACAACATCCTCCATATCGTAAGGATCCATATTAGCTGTTGTTGTTGCCTTTCTCCGATTGTTTTTGTTTTTGTTACTGTTATCTCCACGCTCTGTCTGCCTGTCTCTCTCGCTCCGCTTCTTTTCTTTTTCTGTTCACCGACCCTTCACAGTTGTAGTTTTTTTTTTATCAGTGCTTGTACTCGCACTTCGCTCAAAATTTTCGCCGTTCACGTTCTCCGCACTGGTTTTATATCTTTATATATGTATATATATATATATATATTTATGTGTGTGTAT
>SCDT01002803.1:313-12589 GCA_004143765.1 Drosophila melanica
GACACTTTATTATGTGCACATCATCAATTTTGAAATTATTGTCAATGTTCGGAGAGAGAGAGCACAACAATATGTGCGATAAGGTAGGTTGTTACCTCCTACACACTGATCGAAAAAACATCGCTTACGATTATATTGCAATTATTACAAATGAAGAGTTCGACGAATGATGTTTTTTTTTTTATCTTGTTTACAAAATTAAGAGAGCTTCAGGTTTGGAAATTAATTTAAACACAGCTTCATTGAAAATATTGAAATGACATGCAAAAAAATTCAGTTCACCTATTTTACACACACAGGAAACACACACAAAAAAAATAACAAAAAAAAAAAAATAAAAAAAAAAATAAGTATTATTAACGAGGAGATCAGTCTAATGTTTCATTCTGAAGGTCTCAAAGCGTCATCTTCCGTCGAATACGGATTTTTGTAAGCGCCTAATTATATATCGTCCCGAAATAGCAGCGGTAAAAATTGATTTACAGAAGCCCAGTCGATGAAGAATACGATGAGTCCGCCGACGAAAGCGCGCTGCCAAATTTATCGCGGTGGGTAAAAGGCCAAAAAAAAAAACGTTTTAGAAATTAGAACAAGTGAGTCACGTTTTAGAAATTAGAACAAGTGAGTCGGGTTCGCCCGCCTCGAAGATACCCTGAACCCAATTGCGTTACACTACCAACCATATAACATGCGGACATGCCGACATATATAACAAGTCATGTTGTTAGTGGTTACACACATTTAAGCCAATAAACACACATGGCTTCATTCACTGCCTGTGTTTGGAGCTACTTGGATTGTGAAACTGGTTCAATTTTACCACATATTTCTTCTTAACCGATTTATTTGCAATTGATTATTTGAATCTCTTTTATATATTTAGTATTTCGTATATATTTNTGGATTGTGAAACTGGTTCAATTTTACCACATATTTCTTCTTAACCGATTTATTTGCAATTGATTATTTGAATCTCTTTTATATATTTAGTATTTTGTATATATTTATATAATTTAAATTTTGTGTAGCTTTCTGATTCTTAAAAATAACTATAAGAAATTGAGATATTAGATTTGTATAGATTTTTGGACAACGGTAATTTCTTATTTATTCGTGATCGATACGTCCATATATGTGGAGGGTCGGGTAGAGAGATGGACGGACATGTCTACATTTACTTGGCTGTTGAAAAACAACTAAGATTTCTCCAGTCGTGATCGCCCGACCCTGAACGCGGCATTAAATACAAACATATGAACTCTCGAAACTTGATGCGAATGGAAGGAATTACAAATTAATATAAAACAGTAATACTCCAAACCGGAAGTTGAAACTGCTGACCCTTCTGCTTCAGCTGCGTACGCTTTTATCGAGTACACCACACTAGCATTTTCTTATGCTATAACATATCTTAACCATCTTCAAGGAAACGGTACAAAATTCTGCTTTTGTCATCAAAACGATAACTGTGAAAAATTATTTATATTTAAAATAATTTAAAAAAATATGCTGGCTGCGTCACACTTCCATCTACTGTAACTGTGATAAAATTTAACTAAGCTATTGCAAACAAAATTCTAAGAAAAACGCTTAAAAAAATTTAGCATTTGTCTCTATTAACACTGAAGGTGCTTGCGCTTCAGCCGATCAGTTGAGCTTGACCTTTAGTAATGCAAATAGATTCTTGATTTGCTCGTAAACTATATTTCTGATCGTTATGAAATTTTCAGAACTTAATTGGAGCATCACAATTAACAAAACGCGAACTATTTAAAATTTGCGTATGCTTTTCGCGAGCATATTAAAAAAAGTTTTGTTCAAAAACCGATTTAACAAAACGATGAATATCGAAAATAAGAAAAAGGAAAGATTAATCGATCTTTTGAAAAACAAATTTGATCTGCGTATGGCATACACGATCCGAATGAGTCAAAGATTACCTTTCTAGCTCTTGAAGTGTCTGACATTGATGCGTTAATTTAGAGGACGGACAGACATACGGACATGAGTAAATCGACTCGGGTAGTGTTGCTGATCAAGAAGATGCTGTTACTTACATTTGCACAAAACCATTATACCCTTTTTACCTATTTTAAATGGGTTCAGGGTTCAGTTCAAATTGATGTTATAAAACTAGACGAAACATAAAAATATTTATTTATTAAAATAAATAGCAAACCAGTTACTATAAAGCTACGATTTAATCGACAGTACCGCGCTATTGTTGCTCGATTACAAACAGTTCTTAGCCGCCCGTCGCATCCAGTCGCTGTATCGCGGCTATCACGTGCGATTTGTAAATGACCGGCGCCACAAAGCGGCCATCGTCATCCAGCGCTGGTGGCGCGGCTTTTACGTGCGTCACACTTACATGTCGTGGATTGAGGCGAAGCTGCAGCAGATTCTGATCGATTATTATAATTGTGCTGCGACCAAAATACAGGCCCTGTTCCGCGGCTGGCGTACGCGGCAGACGGTCCACGATGTGTATAGCCTGCGGCGCCAGCAATACTGCGCCGCCGAGGAGCTGCTCGCCTGTGTTGCCCACAAGTTGCACCATTTGTTACGCACTTACTCTATACCAGGAGTCTACTCACTGCGCAATTCACAGTGAGTTACTCAACAATTAATGGCCCGATTTCACTATGCCCAACATATCGAACATATGCAGTTACATTCACTTTAATGGTGTTAATCCGAAATGAACATCGATTTTTAAAGGGATTCAGCCCGAAATCAAAAAAAAAAAAAAACAAGTAAAAACGTTGCAGTCGCGTGTTACCGACTGCATTATACTCGTTAACGTTCTTAATTATTGTTATTTTGAAAAGAAAATCGGTATTTTGCGGGTGATTAGTGGTCGCCGCCGAAATTTTGTTCCTCTCTTTAATGCAGGTGGCCAGCTATCTACCCACCAAATTTGGTAACTCCAGCTGTGGCAGCGATAGGCATTTACGGCGTGGCGGGGGCGTTTTAGGCTTTATAGTGGGTGTGGCCGGGATATCAAGTGTGCAATCTACGATATATAGATTTTCGCGGTTTTGCGGGGGCGGAAGAGGGCGTGGCTGGGATTCTTTTTCGGACCTTCAAAGGTTTTAAATCTGAGATATAGATATTCGCGGTTTTTGGGGTTGGACGGGGGAGGGAGGTGTACCGGCCACAAATATTTTTCTGCAACTTCTGGGGGAATTTCCTTGCAATATATATCCCAAATACAGTGACTCTAGCTTATAAACTGTGGGAGATATAAGCATTCCCCATTTTTAAGAAGGGGCGCTAAAAGGCGTTATAGTGGGGGTGGCCGGGATATCAAGGTCGCAATATTTTGGGGAGGGCAGCCGCTATCTACAAATCAAATTTGGTGAATCTAGCTTTAAAATTGTGGAGTTTAGCGATTGCGATTTAAGGTGTTATCGGTTTGCCACGCCCCCAGTGGGCGCAACACTAAATCCTTAAAACGTTATCAGACGCGGGTACGCACGAGTATATATCCAAATTTTCGTTAGCTTTAATAGCGGCGAAAAAATTGCGTTCATACGGACAGACGGACGGACGGACAGCAAGACGGACATCACACGAAACCAATAACTCTTTTCACTTCGTGAACGAGTAATTATCGAGCTCAGTTGGGAAAAAATCGCTGCCGCTTACATGGAGATATCGATATGGGTGACAAAAATCTCGCTTACATTACATAAAATCGATTAGCATTTGTGAAAGAAAGTTTTGCTTTCAAAATTTATCAATTTCGTTTGGGGTTTGCCCATGCGTAAATATTAAAAGCTGTGACAATTATAAATGGATTGTATGATGCGATAGATGCATTTTCAAATTACAACAAGTTTTTATTTCTGTATGGGCTATTTATTTTTTTTCAGTTTCTTACATGATAATATTTTTCCGATAGTTTGATACACATCTATCGATCGATCGGAAATCGGACTTTAGACATCGTTTAGCTAAAGCCGAAAACGAATGTTAAAAAAAATTAAAAAATCGATGTTCTATGATCATTTCGGTTTAACATAATTATTTATGGTATTGATATCTCCATTACATCGATAATAAATTCGACAAATCATAATACAACAAAATGTTTAATATGTGAGATATGTGGGATATGTTATTCGGTATGGGAAAGCAACCTTCAGATACGCCCCACTCCAGTTGGTTCCATCCTCCCACAGGTGCCTGTCCAAGGTGGAGCAGCTGCTGGCCAGTTTGACCTTTCGCTTCCACAACGATCGCGTCACGTACCTTCATTCGCGTCAAGCCTCGTTGGCCGCTAAGCAATGCACACACTTTAGGCAGAATCGTTTTTACACGGCGGTGCCATATACGGGGCCCAATTTTAATGGCGCATGCACACAGGCCTGCGAAGAAGCCCTGTATGCCACCAAAGATCTGGATCGACGCATGTTTAAAATAATTGCCGAATATGAGCTATCCAAAATTGATACCAAATTGCATGAGGCACACAAAAATCTGGCTTCTCGTAAGTAGATCTTAGTTATCAGCTTAATCCGGCCCACTAACACTTAATTACCCGCTATATCAACTATCTAGGAAAATTTCGCAAACACGTTGACAATGTCCTGGCGCGGATCGACAAATTGAAGCATGACTTTTGCAGCGATGTCATCAGAAGCATGCGCAAGTGGCAAATTTTTGATAATCACAGTCTGAAAATTACCCGGAATGTTTTTCGTAGTCCTGCGAATCTGCAGAATTTCCTAAAAGAAGCCGCCATATTAATGGATCAGCATAGGATACCATGTCATTGTAAAAACAAAGCCGTCGATGCACTGCAATGTGTCTGAGCAGCTCAAGTTGAAATTGGGACTATATTAGCTGAAATTCATATTTGTTTTTGGCCGCTGTGATAGTGTTAGAGCTCAGAGTTCAGCGTGTCGTGTCACGAGCATGCACGAACTGAATCGAACTTCTTTAGCTAGGAAAGCGCAGCTCGTGCGTGCTCGTGCAGAGAAGTAGAATTAAAATCACGACCCAAACGACCTAACACGATGCCACAAAAAAATTAAAGTGAGTTCTTCAAACTTTTTCGTAGTTTTTTTTTTGTTTCAGAAATCTTTATAAAGGTTAGCAAAACATAGGCCTTGTAAATGCATTTGATTCCTTAAAGTCTGTCATGCTGTATGACGAACATTTCTGATTTTTATATTCTAAATTTTTCTAGTTAATATAATAAATTTTAAGTAATTCAAACATAATTTTCAAAGGTTGGGCTGTATGTTAGCTGAGGTCACCTAGCACGGATCAAACGGTTGGACCATCTCGAACGGACACACACACATGCACGCAGACGACACACACACACACACAGGCACCCACACACCCACCTATCGCGACGCACATTTGGCGCGCCGCAAAGTATACAATCAATTTTTATAGCCCACATGCAGTGCATGGGCGGGGTGACGCATACACTGGCGTTGCAATGCTTTACTAATAATTTTCAATATAATCAGCACCTGCGACGATGCCGAGCGCAAAGGAAGCCAACGCCGCAGTTGCACAAATGTTGCTAATGTATAAACATTTGAGGCTGTCGGCAATGTTAACGGGAATAAAAATTGAAATGTCTGAGCACGCCCAGCGCGGCTGCTTGGTCACGGATGGGGGGTGTGACTGTCTGTGTGTGTGTGTGTGTGCCGCACAGCCACTTACCACACATTTATGCGGCTGCCGCTCCAACTGAAACGCAGTTAGCAACGCCGCAGTCAGCAGGCGGAACCGTAATGCGTTTCGGTTGCGGCGTTAATTTCACCACATGCGGTTGATGATAAAACACCAATGGGTTGGAGAAGAAGGTAAACTGCCTATTGCCAAGTCTAAAAGTTCCTGATAAGCAACTAGTGCAAAGTGGCTTAAGTATTCTATATAATTATTTTATTTATTAGGTTATCATATAAATTCGTATAATTATTTACCGTTTTAATTTTATTTCCTAATTAATTTTCTTAATGGTGGCAACTTTTACTCCGAATTTGAACATTATACATATGTATATACTATATAGTCTTAAAATATATTTGTAATTATTGTCAACCAAAGGAAAGTATTTATTTAAGTTTTAATTTCCCTTGCCTTGAATCAACAAACTTTTTCTGTTCAGCATCTATCCAATTCAAGAATTTCTCCACATTGGTAAACCTTATTTGTTTTTCGATTACATGGCTCCAGACCCCAATTTGATAGTAGCGATTGTTGTTCTCATTTACTTTGGGACACACAAGCGCCGAGCCGTGAGAAAGTCGTAGATGATTCGTGTTATCTGCGCAGAGCAGGGTATCGTCTACGTCATCGGGACATCTGGTCACACTCAATTTAATGCTCTTTAGAATTAAGCGATCATTTCTTGGATAACGATTCCAGCCGGCAACAAGGCAATTCGCGTAGTCAATGTTTACGGTTCTCGGCAAACAAATGGGATTGATGTGTAATCCATTGAAGATGCCATGCACCATGAGCAGAGCGATGTTATTTTGTATTGTATCAATATTGTGGTCCGCATGTTGTATGAGTGTCGCTGGGAACTCCTGATAGGGTAGAATCTCGTTTTTCGTTAGTATATCCCATTCGCCAGCTCTGACCTTAAGTTTCTCATCGGCCTCAAATATACTGGTCACGGTTAGCACCACTTTTTCAGATATCAGTGAACCACCAGCGCGATACTTATCGGTATTTGTGAATACGCCAACTGCCCAGGGAAACTCGCCAAAATTTGCCTCACCCTCCTCGTTGCCTACGATGGTCATATTAAAACCGTTGATATTAACAATACCGCATTCGCGATTTGCGGTTGCTGACGAGCTCGGTAGCGTTAGCTTTACCTATTGTAAAAGAAAAAAATTTATAATTAAATTCATTATTTTGCACCATATTTTTAAATGCGGTTTCGAGCTAAGCCATATGTAATATCTAGCGTTCGAGTAAAGAATATATAAGCTATATAGTTATTCATTATTATAATTTCTATGAATAATAGTTACTAATATTATTATTAATAATACAAAGTGATTTATCAAGAAATAAAACTAATGTTGGGGATGTCGAAGAATAATTATTCTCGCAGACATATAGCAAATATTTACTATACTCCGACAATTAGCTATGCTTTCAAACAAAACGTCAATTTGTTAACTAGTGTTCCTACAGAAGTCATTTATATATATATAGATATATATATATATATATATTCTTGTGTGCATCTGTTTACATATAAAATAAAGGAAAACGCAAAAACTGATTCATTTCGTTGAAAACAGAGTTTTTTGAATAAAAAGCGAAAAGATAATAATAAAAAGTGAGATGAGAAATTAAAATAGTAAGTGAAGCGAGTAATGCATAATTTAGTCTTAACTTGAATAAAATTTTAAAATTTGAATTTCTTAGTTTATTTTTTATATTAATTTCAAAATTAAAAATTTTACTTGTTTAAGTTTTAAGTAAGATCTGTGGATTCATACTGACATGGCTTATAATTTTGTAAAATTTTTATTTTTTGACATCTTGTGGGACCGAAAATAAGCTAATTTCAAAAATATTCAAATTTAGATTTCCCCTGTGAAATTGAACTATAATGATGGAAGATACTTTTAAGTTTCAAATTATCAAGACGGACATTACACACACACTTAACTTAACTTCATACAGTTGGGTTATACTTACAATGTTTCCCGCACAGCAGGTCTCCAGATAATGACACTCGGTTTTTTCTTTCAGATTTATTATGTAAGTGCCATTCTCCTTCTTTTGATCACTGCATTCCCAACGCTTGTCGCAATACTTATTTGGACCACACTTTATCCGAGTTTGATCTTTATCCGTGTTCAACTTAGGTTGACTTTTCTCACGGCTATCCACATTCAAATTCTTAACTAAAATGATATATTCAAAAATGTACGTTTGTTATATGTATGATTGTTTTATCTGTTTTAGTAATATTAGAAGAGTAATTACTATGGATGTTCAGCTTCTTTAGTTCTTGCCTAATCCAGGGCACGAAGTATGGCAAATTGGTATAGCCGGCGGGCACATTCCCCGAATTGCAATTAAAGCCAAAACTGACAATGCCAGCTTGTTCGTATCGATTAGGATCACCCTTAATGGGACAGACCAACGGTGATCCACCGTCCCCACCGCACGCATCGGACCCATTTTTTCCACCAGTGCAAATGATGCTCTGATGAAAACTGTGATTTGTTTGAATAATTTCCTTCAGCTTGTTCTTGCACACTTCACTTGACATGACGGGCACAGTAAACGACCTGAGAATTGTATCATAAGAATTTTTGTTCTTGGCCCAGCCGGTAACAATGCAGTTTTGGTTGACAAAGTTTTCGGTGGGTTTGGGTAGACAGATGGGCGAGATGTGGGCACTCAATATAAAATCAGTCTTCGTCAAAAGCAACGCAATGTTATTATTTCCTCCTTTAAATTTCGGGTGAACGATCTTTGATAAGACTGCGCGATTCTGATACTTATAGATTTCCTGACTTGATTCAGAATTCCATTCACCGGCTCTGACAACAAGGCTTTGCACCGATCGGTCTACCACCTTGTGGGCAGCTGTTAGCACCACATTGGGTGCTATAAGCGAGCCGCCGCCAATGTAAATATTGAGTGGCGGATCCTTGACTAATACGGCCACCATCCAGGGAAACTCGCCAAAGTTAGATTCATTATCCTGCCGGCTAATATTTGTTGGCTGAAGCCCGTTTTTATTGCGATTACCGCAACTCATCGTCTTAGCCGGCCGTACGGTTGGGATAGGTTTCTCTGTCTAATGTAGAATAGAATGACTAATTGCCAAAAATTGTTGCTTTTTTAGGTGCTCACCTTATCAGCTATGTGACAGCAGACCTGATTGTGTTTACACTGACCCATGTTGTAGTCTTTATATTTGTTGATTGTACTGTTCTTGCACCGCCAAAGCTCGACGCATTCCATTTGATGGCCGCACGACTTGGCACTGGGATCGAGTAGAGGGTGTCCCTTTTGCTTTGATTCACATTGCTGAGCAAACCGATTTGCAATTCTTGCAAAGGTGCCATCGATAGCAGTAGTTAGGGTCGTTAATTGTCTCTCAGATAGTTGGAATAATTGTTTTATCGTGAGTGTTAGATTGCCTTTCTCTGCCAAAAGATATGCTGCTACATCTGATGTCATCGCATTAAGATAATTTTCAGTTACTGCCTGATAATCTTTATCCTTCGGTTGCGGTTCTTTATCATCCATCAAAATATTTTCCAAGTCATATTTTTTATTTTCATCATTAACATTTTCAGTTACTTGAGAATCTTTATCCTTCGGTTGCGGCTCTTTTCCTTCGTTCAAAATATTTTCCAATTCATATTCATTATTTTCATGATTAACATTTTCAGAGTTACTTGCTGAAAATCGTTGTTATCTTTCGGCTGTGGATTCACATAATCTATTTCATATTCATATCAACGAATCCAAGGTCGATGCCAGCAAGCATATAAATATATTATTATATTATATATATAAACATTTGTAATGTATATTAGTCACCTGAATGTTTTGGAACTGAGGCTGAAATTGTATCAAGTTTTACAAAACAAATGATAAGCAGCATTAGCTGCAATCCAAATATTTTCGGCATAGTTTCTTGACAATATTTTTTATTAAAATCTGTATTTAATCGGTTTGCAACAATTTAATAAATTTTTTCACAAAGTTCTCCCCAATAGTGATCTGAACACAACAACCACTTTTTGCCGACTGAGCTTAATATTCTCAGTAATTTAAATAAACCCCAAGCTGTATTTATTTACAGTGACTTTCAAAATAATGAGTACGCCTTCAAATATTATTTGGTTTGTGCAATGTCCGCCTGTTCGCATGTCCGTCTGTCCGGACTTGACGACTTAAAACTTTGGGTATATAGTTGAAGTTGCCCTTTTCAGACAAAGTAAGAGTGGCTGGCAATCCGATAACATGTCGATACACATCATATCGCAAATCGATAAAAGGTGAATATTACCCACAATATAAAGATAATATATTTTTTTATTTAGCTGTAGCGAATAATTTGAATATAACAGGCAAACATAGGTTAACGATATTGTATGTCAACTGGTAAGTAAAAGTCCGTCCATGATCCTTCAATTTTTCTCCTGCCCCTCGAAGCGCGAAAATTTATATCTCGCACAGTTTTAAAGCTAAGATCACTGAATTTGGAAGGTAAATATTTGGTCACCTCCATTGAAGATCGGTAAAAAAATTTCCCCTTCCTCCTCCGCAAATCAGGAAAACTTATATCTAGTATAATTTTATAGCCATATTGATAGCCGGTGACCTCAACTAAGAATTTCGACCATGATCTTGTGGTCACGCCCACTAAAAAGCCCCTTTTACGCCTCCGCCTTTAAAAATCGGATATGCCTATATCGGCCACAGTTTTTAGGTTAGAGTGATAACTGGTCAACTCCTTTAAAGATCGGTACAAAAATTTCGACCAGGAATCAAAAATCGAAAGAAATTCGTCATAATAAAAGTAATAGTTAGGAATGTAAGCGATAATAAAGCAGTTGGTAATACCCGACTGCAGCGTTATTACTTGTTACTTTTGCTTTTCTATTATTATCATTTTGATATTTATCTGAACGTACTGCTATTTGCATCTAATTTTATTTGACAGGCTTGGTATAATGAAATTTGTCATAAGTCAAAATAAAAAATTTACCAATGCCGAGAAGCTACTAACGTCATTCCGCTAATTTCCCATTCAAATCACGCCCCAATCGAAGCCAGTGCAACTGTCAAATGACTCAAAGATGACATTTATGTACATGCTGACAACACTGCCCGCTACACGCTAGACTTCCAACCTCTCATTCGCTCTCACTTCCTCGACCTCTTCGGGCTGCTCACCAGGCAGCAGCCAGAGTTTCATTGCCAGCGGCTTTTGTCTGCGCTGTCGCTTTTCTCAGTTGTTGTCAACATTTTGATTTGAATGCTGTCAACATTTTTGCAACAGGCTGACAGCCAGCAAGAATAAGTTGACAGAGTGTTCTGCAGATCAGTCGAAAGAGAGGGAGAGCGTCAGAGGAGCAGACATATCTCATTGTTGTCAATTTGACATTCCAAATCAGTTGGTTAGTTTTTTTTTTGTTGTTGTTTATGTTTTCGGCCAGACCGCCAGTTAATTTGTCCACAACATGAATGCCGCTGTCAAGACAAAGGCCATTGTCAAAGCAGTGAATACATACATATATAGCCGTAGCCCATTGTCAATGTGATGTTTCTATACGTGCTTCCAGGCGCCCACCTTTACCTTCCCATTCTTCTAAGATCATCTTACATGTAACTCCTTCCTGTCCTTAGACTAATAATTATGCTGGCGGCATTTTTCGCTTTGTAGTCGCTGAACTTTCGTTTTTAATTTAAAGGCATATATGCCACATATTATTTGTGTACGTTTTTTGAATATACTTTAATCAATCTCTTTTATTCCAATCTCGAAAGTGATGCAAAAACATAATCTTTGAATAATACGTATAAATATTGGAAAAAGAAAACATATATTGTTTCTGCTTAATTTTACAAACTGCTTCATTTTACTATATTTGCGACAACATAAGAATTCAATCAAGTCCAATTTTATTATATACATATATATAATTCCCAAAAGAAACGCAAGTGTTTAATCTGGCATACAGTAAAAATTCTTCGTACACTAAATCGTTTTTTTTTACGAAAACAACATTTTTAGGTTGAATTTTGATTAGAGCTTCTGGGAACACCAAATTCAATTATTATTCCAATGTCGTAGCGATAACCTATTTATACATAATAAATTATTATATATATAATGCGTAACTCAAAATAAAAATATTTAATATGAAAGCAATATATTATGAATGCAATTGAATCTCTCGTTTTCGTATCAGAAAATTTTATATTTATTTTGTTTATATAGAAATTTTTAAATTTGTAGATTGACCTTGATAAGAACTTCTTGGAAACCTAAATACAATCATTTTATTTACAGAATTCGCGTTTTCCCAATGTCGTTGCGATTATCTCCTTCTATGATTTGCGCATTAATTATTTTGCTCTGCATCCAGTCCAGGGCCATGAAGGCCTACTGGCAACTGGAACCTGGACTGGGGATACCGGGGGTGTCAGCATTTTTCTTGTCACGCAAACATTTCTTGTCAGATTTACGTTGCTCCAGCCACTTTGTGCAGAATATATATACATTTATATATATGTACATATTTATAG
>SCDT01002804.1:3175-24264 GCA_004143765.1 Drosophila melanica
ATCTCTTTAAGCCACGCTGTAAATAAAAGCGCAAATACTGCTCCTTTATTAAATGATTTAAGTACTATTTAAAGCGAAAATGGAGAAAAATTAAATTTAAAACTTTCAAAAGTGTAAATATAATTAAGTATTATAATATGACAGTTAAAATGTATGTTGAAATGTTAATTAAATATATATATAAACTATTTAAAGCTAATTAAGTAGAAAGTAAAGCCCCAATCAGCATTTAGTACTTATATAAATCTAATAAAAAAAATACCTAAATAAATTGCTGTTGAATATACATAAATAGAAATTTATATGTACGTCAAAAGCATAAAGAAGCTCAGCTAAATGTATGTCTAATATACACATACTATGACTATATTTAGTGGTAAGGCCATACTTGCATATATAGCTAGTTATTATGATTTCATAAACATATTTACGATAGTGCTCTGTGTGAATAAGTTGTGGCATATCTATGTAACATATATTTGTATGTAAATGTATGCAAAAGTTTACATTAAAATAAACATAAAAATAATACAAAGCAACTGTGTACAAATATTATTTAAATTCTGAAACTGCTGCAAAAACTGGCGCCAACAAATGCAACAAACACATTTAAAGTGGTGCCAGGGAAAGGACACAATTTTCAAGGTCAGCTTATGAACCGCAAGCGAATAGGAACTGGAAAACGTATGTGGTAACAAGCATGCAGCCAGCCAGAAAATAATTGTGCAATTTGCCATAAGTAACAAAAAAGAAACAAAGGAGAGCATGAATAAAATAGGTAAGCTTTAGGATAAGCGAATAATAGATATCCTTTATTTTTATAAAACAATTAGTGAAACATATCATGTATAGCATTTTTAGCAGGTATTAAGTTGAGCTTTAAGCACCATGAAGCTGGGTGTACCAGCGGCTCAACTGGTAAGTGTTATGTCGTGTAAGCAGTGGCCCAGAGTTCAAGCCACCGCTGGGGAAATTATCCCATCATTTTTTCGTTACTATAATTATTATTGCAGTTTTACGTTTTATGATAAGTGCAGAATATGCAATATTTAAATTGAATATTAACACAGACGAAATAAATTGGAGTGTGGCTCAGCTGGTAAGTGTGACGCCGTGCTAGCTGTAGTACAGAGTTCAAGCCCCGAGTCAGTCAATTTTGGCCATTTATCTTTCTTTCTTCGTCATTAATAATTATTAATACAGTTTTTTGATAAATGCCGAATTTTATCGAACGTATTTCTTTGCAATATTTAAATTGAATTTTAGCACTCTTAAAATAAGTTGGGATGTGGCTCAGCTGGTGCGTACTGCACCGTGGTAGTGGGAGTACCGGGTTCGAGTCCGCGTTGGGAAACTATACTTTCGTCACTATTATAAATGATTATTACTACAATTTTACGTTTTTTGACAAATGCAGAATATGCAATATTTAAATTGAATTTTAACACACGCAAAACAAATGGGAGTGTGGCTCGGGTGGTAAGTGTTGTGCCCTGATGGTTAGAGTATAGAGTTCAAGTCCCCCGGGTTAGTCAAATTTAATAAATTGAATTTAAAACTCCAACAAAAGTGAGAGGTGTAGGTTAGGTAGCTTTTAGGATAGGTAGGTGTAGGGGGGTGGTGGGTAAGTGTGCTGCTGCCGAGTAGGATGCGGGCCGGTCCAGATTTCCTCGAGCCCACATTGGGAAAATTATGATTTCGTGTTTTCGTCAATATAATTAAATTTTTGAACAAATGCAGAATGCAATATTTAAATTGAATTTTAACACAAGAAATAAAAATAGGAGTGTGGCTCAGCTGGTAAGTGTGGCGTCGAGTAAGCTTCAGCCCAGAGGTTCGAGCCCGCGTTGGGGAATTATACTTTCATAATTCCTTTTAAATTTTTACGTTTTTTGACAAATGCAGAATTTTGTCGAACGTTTTCCTTAAGTTATTTTTTTGAAATATTTAAATTGCATTTTAAAACAAACAAAATAAATGAAAGTGTTGCTCAGGTTGCGTGCATAGGGGTTCCAAGGTATCACCTAGTCGGCGGTCCCGACTAGAGCAATCTCACTTGTTTTTATAGGTTATTTAAATACTGTTTACAAAGCATGCCGCCATCTTATGCTTTAGCTACAGGGTATTTAAGGACAAAGCACTGCAGCCAAGCACATAATAGTTGGCAAAAACGGCACAAATTACCAAATACTCACTAACACACACACGTAAGCACAATGGGAAACTGAATTGCAACAACTGGAAGCAGTAGTCTCGTCTTTATTTAAAGCCGAGCCAAAAGAATTGCACGGCTTCTCGACTGTGTTCGTATTTAAACATTTTGCTGTTTTTACAGCTGACGTTTTCTAGAAATTGTTGCGGTTGCCATTGAAATGTTGTCGTGTGGAAGTGAGCACATTTTCCAAGCAATTAGTGGTAGGAAAAGCGCAAGCCGAATTGACAAAAGAGTCGAAGACTGGGTTAAGTGAGCATACATATGTGTGGGCATTTACAGTACGGTAAAAGCGGTGCAAAAAGTGGGCTATCAGTTTGGCCTTGGCATGTATTGATGCCTTTCAGTTATATGTGTTGCTTATCACACTAACGATATATATGTATATCTATAAAAACAAATGAGATTGCTCTAGTCGGGACCACCCGACTGGGTGCTACTCTGAGTATTGATATAATTAAAAATAAAAAAAAAAATAAATTTAATACCAAAAAATGTGATCCATTTCCACACCGGTAGTCGAACCGCGGACCGCTCACAGCTTATGCTGCTTAACTCTTACCGACTGCACCAACACTAGTATTGAACTAATTTATGTTAAATTACAACTTAAACATTAATCAACAAAATTGTCAAGAAAACATTAAAAACGATAATTATATAAACCGATAAATGGTTTGGAATTGAGAAAATAACGATGATCAACACACTTTCCCGCACCTGGACTCGAACCTCCGACCTTCAACCCCCAAATCCCTGCCGAACGACCTTTGCCAACTGAGCCACACTTCTATCTGATTTCGTCATGCTTATTATTTAATTTAAATATTGCTGAAATACTATTTTCTATGAAAAATTAGTTGACAAAGTTATTCATTTAACAAGTCAATAACGTAACGTAACACTGTAATAATATAATTAATTATTATAATATAATCAAAGTAGAAACACGCAAACCTTCAATGCCCGAACGGGGGCTTGAACTCCGACCTCCGGTAAGTGCGGCACAACACATACCAGCTAAGCCACACCTGTACTTACCTGATGCGTGTTGAAATTCAATTTAAATAAATGTATAATATTACCATTGACGAAAAATGAAAAATTAATTTCTCATTTGACCATCGCGGACTCGAACCTCGGTTCCCTGCTAATGGACCGTAACCCTCACCAGCTGAGCCACGGTTGAATTTTATTCTAGACGTGTTAAAACTCTATTTAAATATTGCAAAACAAAAATATTCTAAGAAAATCGCGGACTTGAACTCAAAGCTCCAGCTAATTAGGCAGAGCTCTTACCACCTGCGCCACTCTTCCAACTGGCTTTGTCGCGCTTAAAATTAAACTTATCCATTGCAAAAAAAAAATCCAAATAAAAAGGTTCACAAAATTCTGCATTTGTCTGTATGGCGCTGCACTTAGCGCCACTACTGAAAAGAGATTTGCTTGTAAACTTAATGTATGATCGTCAGGACTTAATAAAGCAACAATTTGCAAAACTGTAGTATTTGATTGGTGGTCTTCTTTTGTTATATTTATAATATAATATTTTAATAATATAGATGTAAATTTCAGTAAAAGTGTAACAGTTAGACAGATCAATTTAATAAATTATAAAACACCAAGTCTTATATGTAATAAAATATCTAGGGTAACTCCAAAGCTGACAACTATTTCAATCTATGAAGTTAAAAAAATGTTTATTTGCCTGGAAATGATATCAGTGCATTATTTGGCAAATTCCAAACAAAGACTCTTTAGGCAAGTGAGCCTAAGCAACGAGAATGGCATTCGCCTGCGCTTCTTAGCAGGACCTTCTGTTTCCCACTTTCCTTTTTGTGGGGGCTCGCTGCGAATGCGAGTGGAAAATTCAATTTACAAAGTGCATAAAAGTGGCAGACGACAACGTTGCTGATAAGAGAGAGAGAGAAAAAAAAAAGGAAGCCACGTGTGAGAATTTCACTCCGCGCCTGTTGTTAAACAAAAGCGGCAGCTACTCTAACCCAGTTAGGTATACGACTGCAGCAATGCACAGTCGTGCACAAACATATATCCACAGAAGTGAAGCCAGAAACAGAAACTGAAACAGAGACTGAGGCTGACTCGAGTGATGGTCACATACATATGCTGCCTGGGCGAGGGGGACTCGTGCAACAAACAAGTGGCATAGTGGCATAAACGTAAAAGTAAACGCAGCGCCCGAGTGGCGCAAACATTGTAATTAAATCTACGACAACATAAGCAAAGAATCCGAATGTGGGGATGGCAAAGGGAATGAGACGGGGGCGTGGCAAAGGAAATATGAGTGTGTTTGTGTGCGCTTATGATGTTGGCGACACTTTTGTGAATATAAATGCGTGTGTGTATGTGTCCTTTAATACCCTGTAATGTGAAAAATACTTTAGCTTAACTAATGGTACATTTATATATACAACAGTTTAAATATATATATGGTCAAGAAATTATATATAAATAAATTACAGGGCATTTGCCAGTCGTGCAGCTATGATGCCTTACCGTTTGTTAATGCTGTTGACTTTTGAGCCATAGCTGTGCACATCTCGGCCAGGAAAGTGACGCGAGCTTTGTCATTTGTGTGTGTGTGTGTGTGTCTAAGGTATGCAAGTTGCCAGCTCTTTTGTGTTGTTGTAGCACTGGAAAAACAGGAGAATAATTGTTGAGCATCCATTTCATCGACTTGACGAGCATTTCTAAAGTTGATCTCTGATCTTTGCTTTGTAGTTGTCCCCTTTTCCAAATCGGTTTTTATTCATTCACATTTAGTTTATCCACTTTCAATTACAATTACATTTGAAAAGGTTTTGTCTTTGGCCCCTGCATCGAATTCCTTTATGTTACGTGTATTTATCTGTTCTTTTCTTTTTTTTTTATTTCGACAAGCTGTGCTTGACACTTTTCAATTGTTTTTGATAGGAGCAACTGAAAAGTTAAATTGCATTTAGCACAGACAGCAAACAAATGGAATTCAAGTAACTGACAGTTGGTTCCGAGTAGGTTGGCAATTATTGGAAGCTGCAAGTTTTTAATTTAAATATGTTTTATTGCAAAGTTAAATAAATGTAAATTATCCTAATTATCCTATTGCTCGTTAATTCAGCAAATTCATATTTGCAAATATGCAATTATTGCCAGTTCAATCGACAATTGATTTATAGTTATGCAAATATATTTAACTATTTTTTTATCATCGTGAACAGGCGATTTCTCCGACTCAATAAGCACTCGAATTAGTCTTGCAGCCGCCCACGGCATTTGGTTTGTTGATTAAGAAATGGGAGCAAAGAGCATTGTTTTAAGCCATAATGCAATGGCCATTACTCTGCACGCATATCTGCAGCAATTAAAACGTGGCTGAAACGCATAAATCACGTATACGCTCCATTGAGCCCGTGCATTGTGCAGTGGCCATAAAAAGCAAAAGCATACGCAAAACAATTTCTGCCTGCCCGCAAAAATCTACTCGACTGACCTAATTTGTATCCATTAGACAGGCGATACATATGCGTGGCAGGAGTCTGCCCAATCGAATATACACGTATATATATATATATATTTATATATGTTTATATGTGTATTCAAGTGCTATGGCTTGAGGTGGGCCACAAATTGCCTGTCAAGTGTTTGTGGTGCTGGAAGGGTTAGGCATCGGCAGTATATTAGGTTGCAGGATGGCTCTGACAAAGGTCAAAAGCGGCCGGCAATTATGGGGCCAACGTAATATGATGCCAAAGCCAAACACGGAGAGACAGCGCCACTTATGTCTAATAGTCCGGGCTGGCTCTGCACAGGACTCAGGGATGTACCGATAGGGCAATAACTTAGTGCGTGTTGACGCTGATATCCTTTGCTGGCCACTTATCATAACGCTTACGCGCTGATGGCTATCCGCATTGAGTGCTCCGTTCGCTCTAGCTCTCTCTAGTTCGTCCTGCGGGACACGCACATGCTCCAGCAATTATGCTAAAAGCGTTAAATTTATAGTTTCCCCACACTCGGCTCGCTGCGACTGCCATTTTTAACATGGCTCCACTTGTCTGCGTCCAAATAAATGGCTTTTAGAGCACGCGTTAATGATGTTGATTGTAGTCCAGGGATCCCCAGCAACAACAACAACAACTATAACTAGAGCCCGCACCGTAACCCGAACCCGAAAGTGGACCTGGACCCTACAGTGAGTGCCGACAGTTGCCCACCTTTTCATGTTTAATGTTTTTGACTAATGTTTTATAGCTGCACCGCGTCTGCAGCCGTTTTCCCCCCACCACCCGTTACCCCTTGGAGTCCCTATTGGCCTCTATCCGGTTTATTTTTATGATGATATATGGTCAGCGTTTTCAGCTTCATATTGGACACTCGCCGTTGCCTGTTGTAAAGGATTTAAGGCCATATTTATTATGGCCATGTTACCTGTTTATGATCCTGCAAACAGCTGCAAACATTTTGTGGCAGCTGCGTTTTGCAAGTGACCCCACATCGTTAAATATATGTATATATATGTGGCTCCTATTTTCAAAACGTTAAATGCTTATCAGAATTTTCATATTTCCTTCAAGTTTTAGTTAAGCCTAATAAATATACTTAATTAGAAATAATAATTAACTAAATGGATTAAAAGAAAATATTAAATTTTTAATTAATTGCATTAAAAATTTCTTAAAATTTACCTTAATAACTTTTTGTGTTTTAAAACTATAATTAAATCAGATTAGCATAAAAATATTATATTACACATATGAAATTTTTGAATATTGTCTACCAACTTTTTGCATTTTAAGACTATTATTGAATTAGCAATAAGTTCGCTGCCTCTCAGCGTAGCATGAGGAAACTTCCCACTATTTCACTTAGAGTGCGCGCTTTTCGCCCAAAACTCCTGTAATACACAAAAAGTGCTCAGCACACACACACACACACATACACACGTACAGAGACGCACACGCCCTGTTGGCAGCAATAAAACAAACAACAAAAGCACCGAAATGCGCTTAGTATGCAACTTTTTTGGAGCTAGCCCAACGCCCCAAATAACATTAGCGAAAATCACTTAAATGGCTGTAATTTGTTTGGCGCACGGGGCGTATGCGTTACCTGCACGCCCACAGCTGCAACAAAGGCAGCAAAAGCAGCAACTGCTTATTGAAGCTCAACGAGCTGCGGCACACAACAAACAAACTTGGCACAACAAATTTCTGCAATTTGGGCGTAAAACAAAATACATTGCATATTTTTTAAAGTGCAGAGAATCCCCCAAAAACCAAAAAAAAAATCCAAAACCAATTCGCCAAAAAACTCATCACTCGAGTGCATCGCACGGAATAAATGCTAGGCCCACGGCCCGGATTCAACTGGAGCTGGAGCAGATCCCATCAAAAAATACAGCAGTTTTTTTTTTGCACTCAATACACACACACACACATTTATATATACACTCATGTAGTGTAAACAATTCTCGGTGCGGTGCTGGGCCAACAGCCAGCAAAATGGTTTAAAACTCAATTAAAGTTTTAGCCGCAAAATAAATGCAAAAACGGCGGCGGCAACAGCGTCAACAGCAGCTACAGAAACAATAATACTGCCCCCAGAAAAAGGTGGCAAAAGTTGCCAAATTACAATAACGCATAACGAGGCAAATAATACACTATATTGTGTAGAATAAATATGCAGATATAAAAAATAAATGAGTTATCTAAACTAGCATATTGTTAAAGAAACCAGCTTAAGAAAATGTCTGGAAAATATATATAGAGATTTATAAAAATATTAATAATATGCTGTATACATTTGCAATTTTCAATAAATTTAGGCACTTTCATATACCCTAACCTAATTACAAAAACATTAACAAGAAGTTGTACCTGGTTTTGCAAAAAATAAAACATTTTTATCTTTGTTTTGTTTGTTTTGTTTTTTGTCCAAAAACACGCTTACAACTTGGCCACAGTCCCCTCCCCTCCCCTCACTGCACGCCCCCCGCTAGCACACTTAACCACAAAAACCAGCAGTCGAGGCACTTTTTGATTGCTGTAATTCAAATGAAAATCGCACAATTGAATTGAATTTCCGTTAAAAAACAGCCAAAAACTTTGATGAGCCTCCAGTTTGGCAATCAATGTGTGTGAGTGTGCGGCGCGTGTATGGGTGTGTGTGTGTGTGTGTGTGTGTGTTTTGTTTGTGATTAGTTTGTTCACTGTGGTATTGGTGTCTAGATTCGCTTGTTTCAGTCCTCTTTTTGGCGCACTTTTTGAAGTGCAGTTTGAAAAACAAATCGCTCGCAGCTTTGCCCGAGTTTAATGAAGTTTAACAACATTTAATGGCGCATTCTTTTTACACGCTTCCACCAAACTTTGCGTTTATTTTATTAGAGCGTAAAATCGCATTTTCAAAATAGTTTAAACAACAAACACAGTTCAATGTTTTGCTTTTTTTTTGGTGGTTGCTGAGTTGTTTTTTTTTTTTACTTCTGTTTAAAAGTGTTTAATGAATTGAAGTAGATATTTTTAATCCGTAGACTTAGTTTTAAAAGAGCCTTTTATTATAAAATGTAGATTTAATACATAAACATAAACTAACATTATTTAAATTGAACAACAATAACAAAAAAAAAAAAATTATCTTTAGATATTTATCTTATTGTCAATAACTTACCCATATGTAATTAAAACACATTTTACACTTTTATGGCCATTTAAATATCTTCTTCGTTATTTTATGGTTTATGGCCAACAATTTTGGTAGTAGAGCAAAATCAACATAAATAAAATCGCCTGGCACCTAATTTGAATGTAGAAATTATAATAAAAATGGGAATTAAAGTATTTTATTTATGATAACTTCTCTGCACCATGTTAATGACTCATTACACATGCAACCCAAAACGAGGCAATGTGGCAACAGCAACGGCGACAACAACAACAACAAACACAACAGAACAACAACAACAACAACGAAAACGACAACAAAGTTGTTCACAAATTTGTTGCCAACATGAACGTGGCTTAAATGCGGCAAACGTAAAGTTGAATTATGCAATAAAAAATAATGCAATAATTGTGGAAAATTGTGAAAACTGTGCAAATGGCACACACACACACACCACTCAGAGCCAGCCCGGAACAGACTGTGCTGCCATATTCATACAACACACAACAGTTCTCAGCCAAACTCCGCACAAAATGCGCAACAAAGCAAACTTTTTGCTCTGGCTAAATGAACGGCAACCGCTTCTAATTGTTTATTTACCAATTTCATATTGCAAGCCATTTTAGAAGAGTTTTTAATATTTGTCTAGTTTAAATTAAAAAGATAAGTATTAAAATTAATTAATGTGGCCGCAGCAAAAAAAAAATGGTTAACTATTCTTAGTTTGGAGATACTTTTAATCTTAAATGCTTTTAATTTAAAATATATATCAATTAAATTTATATTATATTTATATTTATATAAATTCATTCCAATCAAGTTAAATTCGATTAATGTAAGCAACTGTTTTCCAATATTTAAAAAAATATTGAAACAATTTTTATAAAACACATTTATTTAATAATAAAATAAAATAATTATGTCTCAATACAAGAGAAACTCAATTGCACAATTCAAACTCAAATATTAAATAATGCAGGTAAATGTAAAATGATGATCAGTTAACAGACCCATATATATATGTATGTATATATGTATTGTTAAACAGTACTAGTAACGATATTGAAAACTGGGATCCGAACCATAGACAATGCAAGAACACGGATAACCTGTAAAAGGCGTTCGTTGGAAAACACCCAAAATAAAAATAATAATAAAACATGTAAGGCAAATAAAACATTGAGACAATAACAGTAAAATTATGAACATTCATTAAACATTTATTTCAAATGACACCAGAATACAGTTAAAAATTTACAAAAGGCAAATATAAATCAAATAAATTTCGTTGTCAAAAAAATTTGAATAAATTCAGTTTGAAAGTTAAATTCTTAAAACGTGTTTGTTTTTTTTTTTCAAAATAAATTCAATTTATATAATATCGAAATGGCTTAGTAATTGCTTTAAATTTACATTCTACAGATATTTCTACAGCGTTTGTTATACCAAATTGCCACCAAAGTGGGGAAAACGTGTCCAAACTACCTGTCCCATGCTGTTTATGGTAACTGTGTTTGTTTGTTTTTTTGTTTTTTATGTTGAGTTTTGGGCATAAAAAGAAATGTATTATTGAACAAAAAAAGGGAGAATATTAGGTTACCAAACTGAGTAGGAGGTTATTTGCTAGTTCGAGTAAGTAGAATATGTATGTATGTGTGAGAGAGGTCAGATCGAACCGGTTTAGCTAACAGATAATACCAAAAGCTACCAATATTATTACCTGACTATGGACTAACATCTGAAACGAAAGAGAATTTATGGTTTCCTTTTTATACGTATATAAAACAAGTCAAAAAGCAACAAGGCTGGTATTTTTTCTGGTATTTATAAAATCTTGCAAATCATAGAATTTCTGAAAAGCAACTGGCAAATATTGGCTTGGTATTATTTAGCTGGGCAAATTCGTTGGGGTAACAATAAAGGAGATCTAAAACATGCTCAATATGTATACACACGTGGAGATAGTATTTATAAATAGTATTTTTTTTTGGTATTTGTTTAGTAATCATAGCGTTCACATGCCAACACCCAATGGACAAAATTGCAACACTTGAACTTGCCTCGTGGTTTGCACTGCAAATGCTCCTTAATGTACTGGCAAGGACACTGGAATTGGCCGCAATGCCGGCCCGGCTCCAGCGGCGTCACATCCACCAGGCCGCGCAGCGCCTCCATGCCCCAGCGGGAGCCGTAGCGCAGGAAAAGCTGCAGGCCGCGTTCCTATGAAGTAGATTCGGATAGTGAGATACACGGCGGAAAGCAGGCGAGTGATAAGTTAACGATTTGATAGATAGTAGTTGTTAATGGGGAAAGTGAAAGTGAAGTGCGGGTTAAACAGTGCGTATGAGCAATTGCTATGAGTTGACAATTAAATGTGTGGCATACTTTTTGGCTGAAACAAAAAATAAAGAAGAAACTTAAAATACACAAAACAAATTAGTTGTAAAATTAAAAAAAAAAAACTACTCCTAGCAAAATTAAAAATATTTGCGCTTGGTTTTCAACAGCTTTTAATCGTACAATTCAGAAATGCACACACAAAAATCAAAGAGCAAATCGAATAAAAACATAAAATTACAATACGATTGTAAGGGGAGCAAACGAGCGAGCGAGCAGGGGAAGAATTTTGATTTTCTCGCTTGAGTTGTGCCACGCCCACTAGAGCCAACAGCCCATGCAGTTGACGCCGCAGCACTGGCGATGCTGCAGACTGATCTTGATCTTGCCGCGCAAGAGCTCCTCCTCGTACTGGCACGGGCAGATCGATGACTGCAGATGTCTCGGTGTCTCATGGACGCCCGCCTCCTGAACGGTCCAGTCGAGGCGGCGGCGCAGGAAGTCCTTGCCCCAGCGCTGCAGGTAGCTGAGAAACAGCTCCTGGGCAACGGCCTAGAGAGATTTGTGGGCATTGTTTGTGAGTTTGTGTTTGTGTCGGTGTGCGTGTGAGATAAAAAAGAGAATGCGTGAGCACGATGCATGATCAATGTTGAGACAGACAAAGAGAGCGAAGGAGAGGGAGAGAGAGAGAGGAAGAGAGAGAGCCAAGAGCGAGCGTTAGAATCGTACGATGAGCAACATGAACGCAACTAAAATTACAATTTTATAAAAAGCTCGCACGCGAGCCAAGCAAAGCTGCCTACACGCGACATGTCGGTGGGAAAGCTTTTAAAAAGAGGTAACAGTAAAGTGTAGAGTGGCTCACCTGCTTGCGGGACAGACGCACCGGTTGGGTGCCCTGTATGACAATATCGTTGACATCGATGTCCAGCTTGGCCTCCCAGCCGGCCTTGATGGCCTCGCCGCCATTCTGCTCGGTGTGCTCGAGGAACTCGTTCAGGAAGCTGACGCACTGCGTCGCATCGAAGTACATGAAGCAGAGGTTGACCTTGTGACAGGAGATGCGGCCCCGATCGTCGAGCACCAGCAGAATCTTGTGCCGCATCAGCTGCTTGTTGACGCGGGCCAAGCACTTCTCGAGGCCGCGCGACAGACGCAGCTTCACCCACATGCACAGGAATATGGCCGCCGCATTGAGGAACAGCCAGCCCACGCCCAGGGCGAACAGGGCCACGCCCTGCAGCCCCGAGAAGAGCAGCGCCAGCAGCACGGTGAACGCAAACAGAATCCAGCAGACGAGAATGCGCTTATAGCAAATGTTGTAGACGGTGAAGCGATAATCGTTCACCAGTGTCTCCATTGCATTCACATAGTCCTCCACGGTGAGCTGCACAAAAGCGGGGGCGAGAAGAGAGGATTGATTGATTGATTGATTGATTGATTGTTTGACTGGCCACTTACCGTCAAGCCCTGCGCCATCAACTCCTCGGGCACCAGCTCTGGTCGAAAGATGGCCGGAGTTATCCACGGCCATTTCGTGTTGGCCGGCAGCAGTGTGACAATCACATCGCCATTAGCTGTATAAGAGTGCGAGAGAGCGAGAGGGAGATACTATTAGATTCTCTATAAATAATTGAATTACAGTTTGACAATTGGTAAAAACAACAATAAATTGAGAATTCAAACAATCTATATAAGAATCTGTAATTCTTAAATATAATAAATATTTAAAAATATTAAATAAATATTGAATAAAATATATGCAATATTATTATATTACAAGAAGAAACAGGTTAAGCAAAAACTTTGATTGTGATTGAGATTAAGTTAAAGATAATTTTTACACATTTTTCCCAATATAACTTTTAGTATAAAACAGATTTAAAAGATTTTCTAAAGAGTTTGCATATGTTGCTGTTTTTCGAAAATTAGCACAGGTAAAGGTGAGCCCGTTAGACACCTTTGCCAGCAATGTTTTCCCGCCACATTTTTGAGGCCGACTTACCGAAGCCCTCGCGTATTCGGCCGGTTGACAATTCAATTGTGCGCATCCCGGAGGATTGATCCACTGGTATGGAGATGCTTTTGCCGAGGGCATTGCTGCTGCTGCTGCTCGTGTTGTTGTTGTTGTTGTTATTATTGTTGCTGATGTTGTTGCCAGTGCCGTTTTGATGGGCAGCGGCCGCCGCTGCCGTCGAGGACGAAGCTGATGTTGTTGCGGCGGCGGACGAGGCTCCAGTTGCTTTTTGGTTTATTAGCTGCTGCTGCGGGTGGCGGGGCGGGCTGCTGCTGCTGTTGCCGCTGCCGCTGCCGGATGCATTCAGATTAACGTGGGTGCTCTCAGTTGTCAAAACAGCCGGCGTCACATCCGGCAGCGCGGTGGCAGCTGTTGTGGACGAAACTGCAGCACGCTGCGAAATGCAAAAATATGACAACAATGGGTTAATGCTCTTGGCCTTAAGACATCAAAGAAAATATAAGAAAAGAACAAAAGATAATAGAAATTATGCAAAGTGCAATAGAAAATCAATTTTATTGATTCAACCCTAACAGACAAAAAAATATATATATGTATATATTCGATTGAGTAACAATGGTTGCCACATCAGCTGCACCTCAAATAAAAACAATTTGTCATTTTGCACGTACGCAGCTCGGCAACCCAAAAATAGATTCGGAGCTGCGTACGGCGCTTTAAAAGGGGCTGGCAACTCGTTCAAATGCACTAAAACAAAAAAAAAAAAAAAGCAAAGCAATTGGCGACGTTGTCTATAATTGGAACATGGCGTGCTTTAAAGTTTTTTATTACGAATTCTCCAGTCTCTCTGTCTCCCCTCACTTTGAGCCCGCAACGTGCTGGCTTCAAGATCATCCGGCCGAAATAAAACCTTATTCCTAGAGGTCATGGAATGTTAAATATGATTTTAATATTCCGGCTTAAATAAACGCGGATTTAACTTGAATTTGCCTTAAACTAAAATGGAATTTTATGATCCGCTCACATTCGAAATATTTATTTAATATTTTACTTTTTGGGTATGCAACTAATTTGATAAGTAAATGTAAACACAGAGGAATGTCATGATTAGGTTGATCGACTGTGTGTTACCCTGTAAAATACGCTAAAGCAACAAACGAGTATTTAATATAGGTAGATAAACTTTTTAATTCTCAAAAATATTGCAATTATTGAGACTCTTTTTATATTTACAAACTTTTTAATGCTGCCAACTAATATTTAAAAAAATATGTATCTTTGCTTCAGACTCTTCAAATAAATAGATTGTTATATATTCTCGGATAGCAACTGGAATTATCCGTATTTGTGTCTATGTGTGTGTTGGCATCTCGTGTCTGCCTTTTGTGTGTAATTTAAGCCCGGCGAAAAACCCAAAAACACATTGCGAAATTAACAAAAATAAGTAATAAATAAATATTGACATTAATATAATCATAATGAAAATAAAGCTGGCGCAATATTTAAACAAATGCCGCGAGCAGCAAAGAAATTCTGTTTATATTATTTTTATCTCGCTCTCCGCTGATATGACGAGGGCACAGAACACACGAGAAGAACATCAGATACAGATACACATACAGATACAGATACAACTGAACTGTTGACAAGTAATAACCGAGAAAGGTATTCGAGGTACTTTTCATGTGCTATATTCAACAATTTTTTATGACTAAATTGTGTGTTTTATCTATATATTTTGCACATGCTTTATAATATTTAAAGTAAATTCCTTAATATAAATAATTGATTAGTATTTAGTTCAAATTGGACAAAAATCGCCATTAATACATTTCTAACAGTGTACATTAGCCAAGCCCAAAGACTGTCTGTATTCATGCGTGCAACTGCAACTAATCGGACAATCCCTTTCCACAAGCAACGTTCACCAAGTGACGTGTCGCTGGTCGCTGAGTAATCAAAGCTTGTCGCCGCGGCGAAAATGCGGCAATGCAAGCAGTCCCTAACCTAACTTCATTTGTCGTGCGTGCAATGTGACACAAACAAAAAATAAGAATAATCAAAAACAAAAAGGGGGAAGGTAAAGAAACAGAGGCTAAAAGCGAAGTGCCGCTGCGAACAACTCCATTAAGCAGCACAAACACAAAACAAACGCCGCGATAAGCCTGGGCATGCTGTGCCAGTTGTGTGTGGAGTGCGACGTGTGGGAGCGAGCACGCATACAGTGCGATGCATAGGAATGCGTTGCGTTGGCACGTGAGAGTGGCGCTCAAAGAGAGCGCAAGCATTCAACAGGAGAGAGCAGAGTGAAAAAGACCGAGAGAGTGAGAGAGCGACTAACCTGCACAGGTGCTGCTGTGGACTGCTCGTTGGGACTGCGCGAGCGCGCGCGTCTTTTGTTGTTGCTGCTCACCACAGACGGCGGCGGTGGCGGCAGCGACAACTTGTTTTGTTGTTGTTGCTGTGTGGCATTGCCTTCGCCAGCATTGCTGTTACTGTTATTCTTTTCACTGCTGTCCGCCTCGTCGTCGAATTTAACCCAATTTTTGGGCGTCAGTTGTACGTCATCAGCTGCTGCCAATTCGCCGCTGTTCTCGTTGCTCTCATTTAGCGGCACATCCTGCAGCGGATGCGTCGACGCTGACGTCGTCGTTGACGTCTGCGCCTGCGCTTTGGCCTCGTGCTCCATTAGCTTGTTGTTGCCTTTTTTTGTATTTTGTATTTTTCCTTCGTGGAATTTGTGTCGAATTGTTGCAATTGAACGTGTTTTGGCTCACAATGCGGCTACGTTTTGTTTTTGCGTTCTGCCCGTTCGCCTTGCCGCTTACATAACCTCAATAACAATTCACACTTGAGTTGCTGCCGCTGCCGTTGGTTGTGTATTTTTAACTGATTTTCTTTTGTTATTTTTTTTTGTTTTTGGCGCAGCACACAACGCGTCGTTTACGTGTTGGCCGCTCACGCGCTCTCGTCACACTGACGCGGCACACCCAGAAACAAAAAACAAGCGCAGCTTAGCTTGGCTCAAAGGCGCGCTCCGCTCAGCTTTGCGCTCAGTCCAAAGCCCTTTTACCGTTTTGCTGTTTTGCGCTCTCACACACTCGGAGCGGTAGCGTAGATTTAGCTTTTTCAGTTGCGCTCACCTGTTGGCAGCAGCGACAAGAGCTTTGTCTTAGCTGCTCGCCGCACGCTTTCTCTCTTTCTCTGTCTCTTTGTTCTCTCGGAGCTCATTCATTAATGCGTTTTGTTTTCCGTTTTTCGCTTTTTTCTCACATGACCAGTTTTTTGCTGTTTAAAGTTGTTGTTTATTTCTTACGTCTTCTCCTATACCCAAACAAGTTCCTCCCGCTCTGCAACTCTTGTGTCTCTGACTCACAATTTGCAGTTAGTCGCGTCGCGTCGCGTCGCGTCGCAGTCTCCGCCTCCCACTTCGCACTCTTATCTATTAATTCATTTGTTTGCTCGTTCGAAGATCTTTGGAGTAGAAAATTTCGCAAAATGAGCAGCTTGTTTAACCTGAGTAAATGTACACATTTTTCTTCTTCTTATTTTTACGCGCATGTGTGTGTGTGTGTGTCTTACGATTAGCCTCGCAACGCTGCTTTAATTTCAATTTGAACAACAACACAAATAAGAAATGACAGAAATGACAGAAATGACTTGATAATTGTCATGGATTCGGTTGGGGGGAGGAGGAGGCAGCTTTGCCTATCGGTTATCGGTCAGCTCTTTTACCACCCCGAGGGTGTTGAAATTTGTACAACATGTGCAACAAACAAACACTGTAAACATTTGTTTACCGCAGTCTATGAATGCTCATAAAAACACTCAAGTATATGGCGCTCATGTGAATGAGTATTATGAGTACCGATTCGTTTGCTAATGCATAAGCAAATAAATAGATAAATTCAAGTAAATAAACATTTACTTCTCTGTTAGCTACTTATATTACTGCAAGCTTTTGTTAGTTGTTTATTTGTTTATGAGGAAATATTTAAATTAGTATTTTTGTGTTTCATTTGTATTGCTTACAATGTCATTTAAGACACTATTGACTCAAATTATTAGTATTTTTATATACTAAATCGCAAGTCAAGAAATCTTACATCCTTTAATATAGAATTGAATGCAATTATTGCTTCAATTCAATTTAAATGCCTTTAAATAAACTTCACTCGCATAAAGATTTAGATTTAGACATATATCTTTGTAAGATATTTGATTAAAATTCCTGTTGAAAATATGCAACAATTATATTTAATCATTGTTCATTAAATGAATTTGTTATTTATATAAAATTTTATCTAATTAAAATTTTTTATAAGAAAATTTAAAATAATAGCTTAAAATATCTTTTGCACCTAAATATTCATCGAAACTAACTTGAATGTTAAATTAGGTTTTTCCCTTCTTTTTTTTTTTGTGGACTTGCGAAAAGTGCAATTTAAAATCAATTTGACGTTTGTTATGCCAGTGGGTGGGGCGGTCCAGTTTTGCATGTCCTCTCGATAAGCGGACCAACATTTAATAACAAATTTATGGCGCTGTGGTGCACAGTTTTGACCAGGCCAACAACAGTCCAGTGTGGGCCCCAGTAAAATGTTAAATGCCTGGGACGACATTATAGTGGCAATTGTGCGGCTGGGCAGCCACAGAAAACTTTTGCCAGCAATAAATTATGCCACAAAATTATTATATAAACGGCGAGTGTCGAACGGCGGCAAAAGAATTGGCCAAGTGCCAGAGCGAAGCGTCCAAGCTGCCAGCCGAGCATTGGCCAAAAGTTGTTAAGCAAATTATGGCCTGGCACACAAAACTGTATATGTATCTCTGAAACTCTTACGTTATATGGCCGAGGGCTGAATTGGCCTAAACTGCAGCAGAGAAGCAAAGAAGCAGCAGCAATGCTGTTGGCCACAAATGATCAGAAATGTAGGAATGTGCGATTTGCTTGGGCTGTTTATGGCATCAAAAATATACAAAGGCCATTGTAAAATATATTTTCTTCCTTCAGTACAAAGTTGAGATAAATCCATTAAACTGTTCTGCGCATATTATTTCCTTAAATTTTTATAAATAAAATCAAAATGAATAAAAACTTTTTAGCCATTATTTATATAACATCCAATTAAGTTTTTTTTGGATAACAACAAATAAATATTATTAATTTTAATGTTATGTTAATTATTATAAATAATGAATTTAGTATTAATCAAAATTGAATTAAAGAGGCCCCAAAAAATGTTATTAAAATATAATTTTAAATTTCAACATTGGGTTAAATAAGCTTTGTGTATTTGTGTTCCGGTTACAGAATCAGATAGCCGGACTTTTGAACAGCCGCTCGTAAATAAAGAAAAGAAACTGCAATTGTCTGCCGCGAACCCGGCTAGCTAACGAAATCTTTGTAAATTTGGCCAGCTTAATAAACTTGGTGAGCCATAAATCGCTCAACATGCAAAAATCCATTGTTCGTGGCTACTTTTTGACTTGGCCAAGGCTTTGACAAGCCACAAAAATTGCACTTGCAGAGCCACAAGGCGGCAGCCGAGCAGTCAACCAAGAGTCTAATTAGGCCAAATTAATTGCCTGCGCTTTTGACACTTTCAAAGACTGTTGCCCCGCACTGCCTCCCCTCCCCTCCCCGCCCGCCAGTTATCAAAGTCAACAAAACAACCAAGCCAAGTACAACACTCAAAAGTCTATTTGCAGGCATCTTTCGGTCGTGTCCTTCCCCATTCAGCTCGATCCTCCCCTGCCAATCCCGGCAAGAGTAATGTTGGCAATTTGTTGGCCGCCATCGTCGTCTTCTTATTAACCCGCAACAGGAATCGGAGACACGCCGCGCCGACTTGGCAAAAAGTTGCGGCAACTTTTTGGCCGACTCGAGAATGTCCAACGGGCATATAAATTAGCCAAGCTGGAAGCCAAGACACCGACTAGCACAGCTGCTACACCGCACTCCCTCCATCCCCCCGCTCTCCCCCCTTTCTTCATGGTGTTGCTCATGTCTTCGTTCTGTCTGTCTCGTGCAAGTGCCAAAGTTTTGGCATCAAAAAATGTTTTCAAATTAAGCTAATTTATATTATATAAACAGTCTAAAGACGCTTAATGAGCGGCCCATTGAGGCTGTGGGCGTGGCCGCATAACTTGTAAACAACATATACATAAATATGTAAATATACCCTGTAAATGAATGCGACAAGACGTTGATGTGCCTTGAATAAACTGAATAAACTGTAACTAAATTAATTGATATAATCGATAACCGATTTATAACATACAAATTTGTTATCGATAGTTATTATAATTTTATAATAAATTTATCAGACTCTGAGTAAAATTCTTCTATAATAATATATAATTTATAAAGACTAGAAAAGAAAAATCCTTCATTACACAACACTGACTATTCATCTTGCATATATATCGCATATTTTGCGCACATACATGAAGAACTATAATCTCTGCTGTGGCATAAGATAAAGTTGGGCAACTCTTTGCCGGGAAGATGTCAAAAGCTGAATGTAAGTCCACCTTTAAGCCCTTTCGAAATGGCCAAAGTTGCGCAACAACAGCAAGAACAAGAGCAGCTTGTTGTTGCTTTTGTTTTTGTTTTGCTTCACAGTTCGCTGGCGAAATTAACGTGACTTGCATCGCGCCCCAAAAGTATGCAACGCGGCTCTAAAGTGTCGCCATCAGCAGCCCTTCCCCACAGCCGAGCACCCGCCAGCCACGTGCTCTGCACAACTTTTTCTGCCTTTGGACCCAAAAAAGAAAAAAGCAAAAATAACAAAAAACGAAAAACAATAACAACAACAAAAACTGCAACTGTGGAAACGTGTCACAAACTTTATGCGCCCGCCACGCGTCACGCACGCGATTTTCGCTTAGTTGTTTGTCACTTTGCTCGCGTGGAGGGGGCGTGGGCGGCGGGCACACGAGGGCACTGGAAAATACTGAGAGGGGCTGCAGGAGGGGCGCTGCACGGTTTCGCGGGCACCGGGTGTTGTCGCTGGCCCGGGCAAGAAAAATGGCTCTGCAAATTAAGTGAGTTGCCATTGCCAGCAGCATGGCATAAATTAGCGCAAGCGCTGGCCCAGAGCTGAGATTTCGACATTTCGAGGTGTATGGCTATAGAATTGAGTACTATACGAAATACTTAAACAGCTGTTGCCAACTCTTAGCTGGCAAATGACATTCCAAATGCAGTTGCCGTTTTCTGAGCTCATCCTACAAGCGGAAAATTGACAATCGCAGAATCGGGTATACTGTTGGATTTTGTAACCCGTAATCGATAAGAAATAAAAAATTGCAATTTTACATTGTGAAATAAATAATAATAATAAAAAATCAACCTAGAGAGTAAAGAATGATAAAAATGACATCCCACATAAAAATCAGTTCAGTTTTGACAAAGTTACTGGAGTTTGAAGTTTGAAATTAACAAGGGGGGAGTACATGCTTTTTTACAAAAAAAATACCAAAAAATACCAAAAAAATTTTATTTTCAAAAATGCGAAAAACTTGTAAGTAGAATCAATTTAGAGGCCAAACAATGATCAAAATGCCATAAAACATGAAAATCGGTTCAGTTTTGACAAAGTTACAGGAGTTTGAAGTTTGAAATTACCAAGGGGGAAGTACATGCTTTTTTACTAAAAAAATACCAAAAAATACCAAAAAAATTTTATTTTCAAAAATGCAAAAAACTTGGATGTAGATTCAATTTAGATGCCAAACAATGATCAAAATGCCATCAAACATGAAAATCGGTTCAGTTTTGACAAAGTTACAGGAGTTTGAAGTTTGAAATTACCAAGGGGGAAGTACATGCTTTTTTACTAAAAAAATACCAAAAAATACCAAAAAAATTTTATTTTCAAAAATGCAAAAAACTTT